>JBBPMV010000214.1:0-23142 GCA_038090495.1 Heimioporus retisporus | reverse complement strand
CAGGACCGTCAATTTGCTGGAACTTTGTGCCTTGCAAACTTTGGAGGATTGCATCACTAGATCCAGTGCGTCGAGCGCACCGATGGACCCGTCGACTTGTCGGCCACCTAAGCCGGTGCTCAGCTCGCCGGGGGTCCAGTGCGGCGATAGGGATTGCCACATACCATGATTAGAGACGATGATGCCCTCGATGCCCAAGTCGATGGCTTTTTCAGCGTCCTACCAGCATGTATGTGGGGAGGAAGGAGGGGACATCAGAAACCCAAAATCACCCAGAGCAGATGTATGTATGTATGGCGCCTTACCTCTGGTGCAAGTATCCCTTTGAGCACGATCCGCCCATCCCAATTATCCCTGATAAACTGGATCTCGTCCCAGCTCCTAAAAATCCCCGACGCGATCTCGCCGACCCACTTACTTCCCAGCATGATGGCCTGCAGCGCCGCCGGGTCTCCCCTCGCCGCACGCCTTCGGATCTCTTCCTGGTCATAGGGAAATGTGGGGCGCTCATGACGTGCCTCGAGCCCGAAACGCGCCATAAACGTAGGGTCAGACAGGCCTTGTTGGTTGCCGAACCCGTGTCCGGTCGGGCTATAAGGTATGCCGTGGTCATGTGGACGCCATCCGATGACCATCGTGTCCACAGTGAGCACGAGCGTGCTGTACCCGCTCGCTTTGGCTCGCCTAAGGAGCGACTGCGTGAGCTCGACAGAGTGGGTCCTGGCGGGTCCAAGCGGTATCCCGCAGTCTTCGTTAGACGGAAAGAAGAGCGAAAAAGAGGGAACGAACTTGCCAGTAAAGCTGGTACCACCGGTGCCCGTTTGGGCCTTGCGCCTCCGCAATCTCCTCCATGGAGCGAGATGCGGCGGAACTAACGATCAGGGGCACGCCTACCTTTGCTGCCGCGCGCGCCGTCCCGAGCTCGCCATCGCCGTGCATCAAGCCTTGCGCGCCGACCGGAGCGATGAAAATCGGCGCTGGGTGCGTCACGCCAAAGATCGTGGTCTGTGAAGAACGCGGTTGGTGTGGGGACAGTACGGCACGCTCGCGCACAACGATACCTCGATGTGACGCTCCCCCACGTCGTTAAGCATACGCGGGACGAGCTTCCACCTGTCCAACGCCTTTCGGTTCTCGGCGTACGTGTTCGAGGTTCCCGCGCCTTTCAGCACGTACGCAAAAGCAGCTGGAATGGCATACGGATCACAACATCTCGTCAGACTCGGTGGCTCGTTGTGATGAGAGGAGGGAGGAACTGACACGCATTCTCCTTGAGCACCTCCCGCGCCTTGTCCTCGATCTCTTGTATATCGACCGTACCCAACACGGGCGGTTTTCCAGAACCATAAATTTCGAACAGCCATGCGACCCATCTACTGACGGGCGGTGCGACCACGTTCACAGACATTCTGAATCCGATACCTGAGGTAAGAAAGCGGTCGTCCTGATGCTGATCACTGATGCTGCAGACAGCGTGCGTGCGAGCACAGTCGATATCCCAGGCGTGTGGGGTCACCCGGCGTGGACGTCACGAGACGGCAAGGGAGCGAACGCGCCGGGAAACTCTGCTCCCCACGAGCGGCATCTCGGGGTAAAATAGCTTATTTAAAGCGCTTCGCTGAGAAAATGGTGGGCGGGAGACCCGCGGGAGCATGCCATACTCCCACGTACACGTGTATGGTGGGTACCGCAATGTCATCAAAGAAAAGGGCTATTGTGCACCCATCGTGCATCACGCTGGCTGCGTGGGTAGGGTTGATAGGGTCCAAGGGCCACCTGTGGAATTGGGGTTGTTAACTAAAATAATAACGACTGGGATCCTTTGAAGATGCCATATGCACATGGCTTATCCTTAACCGCTAAGACCAAGTACTCACTAGGCAAATAAGTCAGTCACCAGCGAGCCATTTCTTACTAGCCAGTCACCGGTACAGCGGCGCTACACACATATAATAGTGCACTGGTTGTAGTTCCGTGATAGGCTAACTCAGAGTTTAGTACTAACTGTCCAAGGCGGTGTACCTGCCCTTCATATCAAAATGCTCGATTACAACCCATATATACAAGATATAACCCCTCATAAACACCACGGGAACATAAGCAAAGAAGATCTGTACGGCGCATTGACAACGTATAAGAGCGTTCATACGAGTGAATGGAACAGGTGAGCCAATCCCTAAAATCTGCTTCCCAGGGTCCCATCAGTAAATTGCAACCAGCCTACGTGGCCCTATCCACGGTTCCTCGGCGTGGTGGATAAGCCTTGCGCTGCTCTACCGAGCCACACGCCTTCGAAAAAGCCACGAATTCCCGAACAAGCGGTGTTTGATTTCTGCATGGAACCTCTGGGAGAACATCATATCCCAGACGCAATACGCCGGCCAACTTGCTCGCCGCCACATAGAGCAACCAGGTGGGAAGAACCGGCTCTCGACCTGGAGCGCGATGACAACCCATATAGCAAAGGCGGTCAGTAGAACCAGCCCTTCGACGTAATGTGCCAAAGTCTCTCCACCCGAAGGGTTGATCTCAACCACGTTCATACTGAACACATTCTGTGCGGAGTATTGAGACTTGGTACATCAATCCATATGCACGCAAGGTCACTCACAGACATGAAGTTGGCAGGCAGGAAAACCATGGTTAGGTACGAAATCTGGACGATGAGCATATTATCAGCCAAGTTAGGTGATAGGCGAAGGCGACACTTACTTGTTTCATCGCGGCTGAATCACGGACGGTCGCAATGGTCAGGTCTTTCATGGACCTACTGTCCTCGATGTTGACAGTGGCAAATGCCTAAGCCGTATCATTGGTAAAAAAAAAAAACACATCAGAGTAGAGGATGGATCATACCAAATCCATGACGTTCTTCAACCGCATGACTTGCATCAACCTCTGACTTTCCAGCCTCTCGATCTCTGATAGGAGATAGTTTGTCTCATTTCTCAATATTCTTTGTGAATCTTCCCGTTCTTTGGGGGTAATAGAAGGGTCCTTCATCGTAGGGTTCTCAGTATTTTGCACGAAGGTAACGGATTTTGTGAAGTCGTCGAGGAGGGTTCGGTAGTACAGCAGATGAGCCTGCAAAATGTGCAAGTCACGTGTTTCCTTGATATCTTCGCTGCTGAGAACTTTTTGTTCCTGCAATGACAAAATATGTAGTACATTGTCGTTGAGATATGCATCATACTCACCAGGTGGTTTATGTGGGTATAAAGAACCTCGAAAACCTCGTCCCACGCATACATAGCATACCACAAGTAACAGAGAAACAGGCATGTAGGGTCTCTGGATTTTTCGAAGATTTTCTGCCAGTAGACACTACGACCTGTTCGATTGATGAGAGTATGAAGTTGTTCAGCGGTCCTCAGGCGCTGCTTGGGGTGGAAGGATATGATGGTACTCGATTTCACTTTTCGAACCATATGGATGCTGAGCAGGTCTTGAAGAACGTACTTCTGGCCTGGAAAAAGGTACATCATCTGAACTGGATCAGCATAGTAAAGACGCACAGGATTCCAGATAGAGTGGTGATTGGGTATCAATGATTTGTTCGCCTAATACACAAGTCAGGATATGCATGAAGAGAAATTAAATAGGTATGCCTTCTTCCGCTGATGGGTCTCTTGGGAGTGGCTGTAGGGTTAGCGTTGCCGGGGCTTCACCCAATGCGACGACGCGAATAAACGGAAGAACGATAGTGATATCTATCGCATCCGTATATTGAAGCCACAAGGTTACGATGAAACACAAGCACTCACGATCGCTTCGTTCGTCTCCTTTTTGTACCAGACTCTCTTGGTATCTCGAAGGTATCCAGTTGGTCGAAGATGAGAAGAAAAAAGGCTCTACATTATGCCTGTATAACGTTGGATGTGGAGTAAGATGGAAGAGATAGTGAGCGTACCTCGTACCCAGCATCTGCATTACTTCTTTGGTCATGTTCCTGACAAAAATGGCGCGGACACGAATATCTTCCTCCCGCTGCAAACGCTGTCTCATTAGTCGAACCCAGGTCAGTAATTAACGAGCTTACCTCCCGATTAACCAATGCCCAAAATTCAGCTCTACTGTCGTCGTTGTCATCAATCGTCGTGTAATCTCCTGCATCACCAAACTTCCCGTTCCTGTGCACGTCCACCCTGAAAACGTTGCTCGTCCCAACCGGACAGTCCGACAACATTTTACACCGATCGACCTGCGTCTTTGTCCAATTTGGAAACAAATTTTGAGGGTATTCGAACCAATCGTGTGTCTCCACGCTCTCGCCCTTCCTTGGAGGAACTGGAACTGAAGGGATATCTTCATCGAAATCCATCCATGGCCATGGTCCAGACGGTGCCGCATGACGGTATCTGTCCACAAAAAATTCAAAACCGAGTGAATCTGACGCACACGCTGAACTGCAACCGCAGGGAACTTACATTGGCGCTGGCGTCTTCTCTAGCATCACGGCATGTCGATTGGCATCCTGGTGGCGGGTATCGGGCGCTCCGGGTTGGCGGTCGGGGCCAACTGGCCCCATGGGTATCGCAACGTGTTCCTCCATGGTTTAGAGTGTGTAGTTGAGAAGCAACATGCGCTTGACACACGCAGCGCCCCTTCATTAACGCCCATCAGGCCGTGGGCAAATAATAACACGTAATAACCACTACAGCATCGACCCGAATCATGGGGTTCCGCACGGACGGTAACTCCGAACGCGTTGGTATGGTCGATCCAAGTACATCATGGCTTTTTGCGATCTGCGTGTGCTCCTAGTCCAAGTTCCACTGGCCAGAATAATTTGCTTAACTTTCGTTGTCCTGTAAATTTGCGTAATTTGAGGGTTGATCGAACGTGTAGAAACATTACGTAACCATAAAAACATTGCGGAAGTTTTTAAAGCTGCGTTCCAACACTTGAAGTCGAGCTGATTTACGGTTTTCATTTACTGGAAAGATCATCAGGACCGTAAAGACGAATGTGGAAAGCATAAAATAACAACGTCGAAGGCGACAACCTCTGGTTAGAGAAATAAATGTTTCCAACTTCGTAACACCGCCGCAAAGGTACAAAGTTAGCTTCCAGATACCCTGTGGCACACGGTTAGGAAAGCAATTCATCCGCAGTACTGAGGATGCATACGCATTCGAGTCAACACCAACAATCTTCGTCCTCCCAGCATGGGCTGATTAGCATCTAGTGCGATGATCACTGCGTAGGCACTGCCACACAGGCAATCTTTGTATACGGACCTGCCAAGTCACCCCCTGGATTAGCGCTTGCGGACACGGTTTGGAGCCGACGTGCATGCTTTATTCCGGCTTTTTGTTGCCGGCGTCCTGGCAGCACCGCGTACTGTGCGCAGACGCAGCGCAGTGCATTATAACATCGAAGTGCCACACTCCTAAGTTAGAAATAGATCAAAGTGAAGCATTCTTTTTTTTCAGTTTTTTTTTTTTTAAAAAGACTGGATAGCCATCATTTTGGCTCGATGTAAAGGCGAATAAACATATTTCGGTCAAATATTCGAGGTGAGTCGGAGGGGGGCGGTGCAGTGCAGTGCGGGAGCGACAAAACTCCGGCCATTGCCACCATTGCCTAAGGCGAACGAGGACCGTCAATCATCCGTTGGTCAATATAAGCCATCCAATTGGCATGGTTGCATTCCGCAACATCTCGGCACTTAATGTACACCGGTTGTGGAGGCTGCTGCTTATCCTGCCTTTGAAAAATGTATTAGCCGAATTAGCGCAGAATTCCACTGTTTCAATGTTGTGTTAAAAACTAGGTTTCGGAAGTGGATATCGGTTGGTGGACAGGTGGTCCAAACAGGTTTGTATCATATCCGGACAGCCATGGGCCCAGAGGTAGCGGTGGAGTGGCGTAAGTGGGCGTTTTTGTGGGCATCGGTTGGGCAACCAAGGCTCCAAGCGCCAACATGAAACGCCTCGAGACGGCCTAGGACCTAGTATCCTGACGTTACCACGAACCTCATGTAGCATGTCCGGAATTTTTGTACGTCCGATTCTGGTTCTTTCAGTGACACAGGTTGAGCTGAGGCCACTCACATCCATTGGTTTCAATGGCGGAAAATTTTGATCAGACGGGTGTCAGGACAGGTCACACTACCAGAAGATCGATGGTCGTTCGAAACATACCACCTTTTCATGAGCTCAGATCCTGTCAGTACTGTGGACATTCCTGCTCACGAGAAGTCACAGTCTACGCGTTAGGCGCACGTATAATGGAACGAATCCTTGACATATAAACCGATATATGCGGAGAACGCATAGCACAATTCATGATCCGTTTCCTGTATGCTCGACAAGCCCCACAGGATATTCCCTTTGTGGCGTTGAACCTTGATGGGATGGCGCTCGAATACAGCAGCACCGTAATTTGATGGTTCGGGGTCGTCATTCTTGCGCCGGATCGCCGTCTCTAGGGCCTAACATTTCCAAAGTTAGACGACCATCTGGGAGCAGTGGACTCACAGCGCTGTCGGAATTCACTTCTTTTGTCCTCTCGAGGCGGCAAAGCTACCGCGGAAGGCCGTAGATCTACTGATCGGCCTTTTCTGCCAGCCATGACTCATAGTATGAGTAGTGCTAAATTGTAAAGCGATTTGCAGGATATCGGACATTTTTGTGAGTTGCTCCCCATCCAGAATGAGCGTTGACATCGCTGGTATAATACGACGGCGGTGCACAAAGGGACCGGCTCTCCTGAGACCGAATGCTCACACTGTGGTAAACGATTACCAGCTGTTGATAATTTTTATTACGCAGTCCGGTTGGCTGTGCAATATCAATAATCAGCCGTGGTCAGCTGGCCAGGGGTCTCGGGAGCTGATCCGCACGAGGATAGACTGGAACAGAAAATTCAGTTAACGACAACATGAATCCATCTACTAAGAATCTGTCGATAAGCAGCGTCGAGAACGAATCGATCAACTTGGAGCGCTTGTGGTGGACCTGTGATTAAGCTGTGACATCGCAAAAATGTGTAGTGACAGATTTTAAAGATCCGCCCAGATCAGTGGCAATTCCGGCAAATACCGACTATCCGAACCGTGTGGGGCTCCTGCAATGCGAGACCATTCAAGTCATTGGGAATTAGACAAAGCTGTTCACGGTAAGGGGTGAACGACGGGAGCGTGCGCAGGCGAGCGGACAAAAGCAAGCCGTAGCCGTTGCGTCGTTGGCTTTAAGTAAACGTCCGGACCATTACATAACAGGAGTTGTGCGCGCTGTCATGGATGTTCTCTACGGAAATTCCAGCCATCACGGCTTCAAGCTTCAAAGATGAAACGAGGGGAGTATTAATACGGCACAGACAACCCAGCAATTTCCAGCCGATTTGTCTCGTTCCACGCCATATAACCTCCCAGGTGGCTTCTACTCACGTTTGTCCGCACCGGTTTCATTCTCGATCTTGGTGGGTGTTTGCCTCGCGGACTGAACCACTTAAAGTTGGTATTAACTATCCCTTGCCCCATAGTCTCCCTCTAAACAGCGTCCGTCATGGTCTCCGGGTATGCCATCACGACCTTGGTCCTTTTCATCCTCTCTATCTTCTGTGTAATTCGTCCCGTCCCAATACCTACTCCGCGGTTTCTTCCCAAGATATCACTCAACCTCACCACCGCACCAATTATCACCATTTTGATCCTATGGGCGGCTCAGTGCTTGAACCCAACCGTCATCCGCAACGGTATTGTGGGAACCGAGGGGGTCAAACCGTACAACATTATCATCTTGTTTTTTTCCCTTGCTTACATGGCCATCACACTTGACATATCTGGTGTCCTTCGAGCGGCAGCCTACTGGGTTAGCAAGAGGGGCGGAAACAACGGGTGGAAGCTTTACCTGTACTTCTACGTTCTGCTTACCGTCGTCTCGATCCTGCTCGGGAATGATCCGGTCATCCTATCCGGAACGGCGTTTCTTGTCTACTACACACAAGTCGCAGACCTTGACCCGCTCGCATGGGTCATGGCCGAGTTTGCTGCTGCGAACACTGCTAGCATGGTCCTTTTTGTCGGCAATCCCACGAATGTACGTATTTCCCACCCATGGTAAACCCGCATTCACACGCATACATATGATAGGTGGTTATTTGCGAAGGCTTTAGTGTTAACAATGCCGCATTCACAGCGTATACTATCCTTCCCTTCGTTGCTTGCAACATCTTTTGTTTCGGCGCACTGGCACTCCAATACCGCAAGCAAGTTCCGCGGAAATTAGCCCGCACGACTCATCGTGACCCCCGGAAGGCTCTACGGGATCCTGTTGCTGCCTGTGTCGGCAGTTTTATGCTTGGAACAACCCTTGTCCTCTGCCTCGTGGTCAGTTTCTTTGGAATCGACGTCTGGATGATTAGTTTGCCCTTCGCAGTCTGCAAGTTCCTATTTGATCTTGCCTGGGATTCTTATCGCGTCTCCCGTAACATTCCGATCGGACTTCCCGAACCAGAAGGAGAAGCGGGAGAGGATTCTGATGGGGCCTCGGCACCTGAGAAGGCGGAGCACTCGCGTCCTGCCTCACACATCAATCATGAGGTTCGATCTGAGTCGGGCCCCCTTTCCGAATCAACTATTATTGATTCCAAGCTTGGTACCCCAAAGATGGAGCCGAAAACCCTCCCAATGGAAGATTTAGAAGAAGCACAAGTGGCATCCGGTAAACGTGATTCCCACAGCACCAATCAAGTGGACCACTCGCGTCCTGCTTCACCCACTCATCTCCAGGTTCGAACTGGGTCGTTCCCCTCTTCCGAATCAACTGCCGTTGATTCCAAGCTTGGCACTCCAAAGATGGAGCACAAAACCGACCCAATGGCAGATCCGCACCTCTACCCTGTTTCTGAAGCGGAAACCAGAGATGATGTGGAAGGAGCGCAGACTCCATCTCGCAGACCCGACTCTCAAAGAACCAACGATGAACCGACTCCCATGTCTAATCCATCATTCTCCCCATCTCTCGCGACGCACACAAAAATGCCGTCCATTTTCAGGTGGCATCATTCGTACGTGAACGATCTTCAAGCTCGACTATTTAAACGCTTCCCAACTGTCATGACTGCGTTTCCTCGTCTACCCTTTGGCCTCGTGCCTTTTGCGTTTTCCCAATTCATCCTCATCGAGGCGCTTAACCACCAAGGATGGGTTAATATATTTGGGGGTTGGCTCGTCCGGGCGTCTCATAACCAAGTCCACCCCACAATCTGGCTGATCGGCGTTCTTGGCGTCATCCTGTGTAACATATCGGGTACGAACATTGGCGCCACTATCCTTCTCACGAAGGTGGTGCGCGCAGCCGCCCTTCCATATGACGCGAATCGGGCAGCTGCTATCGCGCTCGCAATAGCATCCAACGTTGGAGCCGTGAGCTTCACGTTCTCGGCTTCTCTGGCCGGTCTGCTGTGGCGGTCCATTTTGGAGCAAAAGGGGATCCGCGTGAAACAAAGGACCTTCGCCTTCTGGAACCTTTTACCCATTTTCGTGCTTACGACCGTAGGACTTGGGGTGGTTTCCGCAGAAATGGCTGTCCTGTTCCACTCGTGATGCATATCTGGCACGCTGTGTTGTAATACCCATTCCCACAAAAGGGAACGCATCTCATTTCCCGAATTCAACAAAGAGCGTCCCCCGTGACGGATGGAGTTACACCACCCGGGGGGTTACTATCATACTCTAGACTTTTTTGAGTGGTTACAACAGACATTTATATACCTCTTCACAGTCTATCGCCGTAATCATCCCTGCATTCGCTGGCGCATTTCGGTTCCCAATCAATAGATATGTATCGATAGTACATACCCCCCATTTGATTCGGTCATATCCCTATTGTATTAGATACCCTTCCAACTAGTAGCCTATCTTTCATTGTATTTATTCTTCCCTCGCAGGAATCTGTTGAGATAAACTTTTATGAACAATCCAGTACCCCAATAGAGCTGTGGGTACTTAACCATGCGTTGCCTAGGCGGTCACCTTGCCTCGTAACGGTGTTTGGACTCCGGAACACCCCTTCATATTAATCCGTACATTCACGAGCCGTAACGAGCGACGGTTGTCTATACCATCCAACTGCCACATATGGGATCCAGCCACTCGTACATCATCATCCGAGGAGACTACATCGGTGATCAACACTGCCATACGTATCGATGACCATGGAGTCCATCCTCATTGGCCACCTTGGCTCGCGGGGCTCCCCCCACGGTGACCGCGCACTACAGGATGGGGACGCCATCCACGATAAAGATAGAGTTCGCTGATAGCTCATGAGGGTATGACACGTGGACACGTTTACCCCTTGGGTAGATGCTGTGTTGTCGATATGATGCAGAGTGCTCCCCCGACCGATCTTTCTGATGGAAGACAAGGACACGTGCAAGGCACGTCATGATAGCATGCGAGCACAATAATAAAAGATACCGTATGAATGTGGAAACCACACGCCGGGGATAGGGTGAAATCCATTATGGCGGCCGAGGGCTGTGCGCTTCCTTCTCCCGTGCCCTTATGCTACGCCGAACGTCGAGCGTCAAGACCCTTTTCTATGGTCGGACCGAGGCATACATGGGATTAGCATTGGTTACGTGATATAATCGCTGGAGAAGGGGAGTGAAAGAGTCGATGGGCGGGACGCGGGTGGGTTGTCGATCGGACGCAGCAAGGCAGCCGTGCGATAAATAGCGTACGCATGATGTCAGCTTGGACCTTAGGGAAAATAAGCGCAATAGTAATAAGCCGAGATTCGGTCATCGAGATGAAGGTGAGTAACAGGCAAGGCGAGTGCTGTACACAATTTCTGATGTTCCACAGAAAAAGTGGCGAGAAAATCGTACTCCTTTTGTCGCCAATGACAAGGGTTTCTTCCATTGGTTAGGACGTCAGGGAAGCGGGCCGTCGCCCGAATGGAAGTTGGGTACACTCAACAAGCTGGCGACCACAGCGCACGCCGGCAAGAACGTCGTCAGCCAGCTGTAGTCAAACGTACAGCCCACGACCAAACGCATGAATAATCTGACGTCGGGGAACAGCTTGCATGGGACGCGTCATATTCACAGATTCTCCGCAGCCCTACCATCCGCCTTCAGACCCGACTTCACGTTAGGCTTAGTACTGCAGCAGGCGCCGCGCTGCGCATAACGTGTCGAATGCACTGTGCTCCTTGTCGTAACGTGTTCGTCACCACAGAATGCAAAATGCGCGTGATGGTGTTCAGGGGACTTCGGGGGTGCTGAGCGGTGAGTATGACATTTGCGAGCGTTCTGGATGCGGCACACGAGGACTGCACAGTAGAGACATGTCTCACTGCAAAAATTAGCAGTATACGGCATGCTATAGAAAAACCCAGATCTGTGCACAATAGAGACACTAAAATGGAGAACAGCAAGGATGACCAGGAGGGGAAAAACTAAAGACTTGTCCTCGTTTTGGGTTCGTCGGCAGTGTCTGTATGATCTGTCAGTTCCACCTGTTCATCGAAGAATGAAGCAACGGCCTATAATGGGTAGGAGTGAAATGTAGCACCACTCGACGGTATGAAAAGCGCGCACATGATGTGTCAACCTGTGGAAAGCCACTACACCACTTCGCTGGGCGGATGGAGGCAACGGACTCAGCATGGATGTAGTACTGTTGGTGCGTGCATTGAAGTGGCATGACCGCCGGAAATTGAGTTATCTCAAATGCACTGTCAAGGAAAAAAAAACGCTAGAAACGTTCCGTACCTTTCATGACATACGTATTATGTTCAGTGGCGTGACATTGGTACATAGCCTACGAGGCGTGTGTGGCGTGCGCTGAACAAACCATCATGAAAGAATATCGCCTCGAATTCGTTGCCAGTGGCTCAAAATGACGGTGATAAATGGGCATTGTTGCACTATACAAGCTGTATTGATGTAAGCGCAACCCCTGCCTGTCAGTGACGGCGTCTTGCCCTGGATCGTCAATAAGTGAGATTTGAATTTGACATCAGAATATGACCAACTTCGAGCATGGACGAAATGGTACAATGTTTTCTTTGCGGACATGGACAAGTTTCCGCAAGACCTTTTTGACCTGCTACGTACCCTCCTGTGAACCTATTTCCGAGTCGGCGGTTCAGCACATGGTCAGTGACTTGGATTTGAAAGGATCAAACTTGGGGGTGTAATACTTTGGTAGTTCCAGTGTGCATTTAGGGAGGCTGTTTCAAATGGATTTTAATGATTCTGTGGTTGCTGTGAAATAGGCATTCATGGACATACCGATAGTCCCGGCCGTCGCCATAGCATGGTGAGTAGAGGGGGGCATCTGTCAATAGAAAGTGTCTTTGAACACATTCAGGCCATCTTACATACCAATGGTATGGTATCCCTCGGCTACTCCATTCATTTGAGTGCAGGCGAGCCAATCGGTTCTCTGGAGTCGTGCAAAAAGCATCGTCAAAACATCACGTTGTTAGGCTACCCGATAGATGCCGACGAGTTAGCCGGTTGCACTCCGCACCTTTGTTTTCTTAATAGAATGCTGCTTGTGGAAAAAAATGGTTTCATGCAATTATTTATGTAGCGTAGTTGTGTGGCAGTGCACAGCGTCCAGCGCCTATTTGATGCCCGACTTAGACATTTCCCCTATGCAATTGGCCATATCTCGGCCCCATCGAATTCACCAAATCATGACCATTATTTACCACCCAAACTGGCAAGCGATAAAGGTACAGTACTATAACATACACCATCGCCACCATTTCGGATGCGATCAAGAGTGCAGGCCATAGATTTGGCGATAATGATGTAATGGAAGACCAATTCGACGTGGTATTGCTTCTCCGATTAGCTTGACTGCAACCGATGATCAACTTGTCCGGTCGTACCATGATACCATACGTGGTCAACACTTCAGCACAGAGAATCCTACAGACATACGTGCTGGTCACGACGCAGCCATCATAAAAAGCAGGCGACATACGTATATTGCAGGCTCTCAAGAGTTTCTTCCGTCAACGGCTTTGGTAGGTCGTAATCCTCTTCGGATTTCTCATGTATGATGCAGACCGTGATGATTCTCCAGGAAACAGTCAAGGGGCGGACACGACGTTACTTGCAGGGGCGGGTCCCCGGCACAAAGGGAGGTCGATATCAAGGCCGATGAAGTCGTCAGAAAGCTCTTGCCGTGAAAAGTGATGCTACTTTCTCATGACAGCCAATACACCGGTGCCTGGATCCTGAGGCTACTGGCTTTAGTCCCATCAGACGCATTTCGTTCGATAGCTGTCGTTTCGTCTGTCCCCCATTTTTGTTCCGTTCACATATCCTGGCCTGTTCCATTGTCGCGACTGCCAGCTATTCCCGTACCTCGCTACTTATTCTTTCTCAGTTCCTTCTTTGGGGTAAGTGACCTGGAAAAAAATGACTTGGATGTTCCACCTATGAATAATCCACGCAGGCAAATACAGTATCGTCTTATTTGATGGTTTTAGAGTAAATGGGACCTACATGGGCACATGCCTTCTTGAAGCAAATAGAGTAAATTTGTTTTCTTGGTGTGAGTCGTAAGCCGGCGCAAGTTGAAGGCCCCACTGTATGTAAATTCCGTGCATGACTTGAAGAATGACAGCAACATCAGGACAACTACTGTTGTCCGCATCAGTATCTGCACATCTAAGAGCTGTGCGCATTAACATTGTTGCCGTTGGCAGTGTCTGACTCGTCGCATTTTTCTGCGGTTCAAAACCTTGCTCCCGGCAGGGTACTGACTCTCTGTAAATCCTCAGTGACTAATAACTAACTTAGGAATGTTAGATATTGGTTATGTTAGTATGAAGGCTTAAACAGGTGGTACCCGCAACATGTTGCTCACCGGCGCCGCCTTTTGGGGGTTTCACGTCGAATGTGTACGGTCGTCTATGATGTATATCGCATCACTAGATCAACGATTCATCTGCCATCGGACAGTTGAGCATTTTGCCTGATGTCGCTTACACCCTAGCCTGAGGGTGTGTTTCCCATCATAGGCGCCAGACCATGTCAGTTTGCTTGCTCGTCACGGTCTAGTCAATCAGTGTCGAGGATAATCGATAATGTGCCAGTCAACTGGGCCGTATTTTTGTGGATTTGCTTCCTTTTTCGTTTCACTGAAAACTTACCAACACTTGCTCAGAATGCCTTCCATTGGTGGGCAATCGGACAGCTTTCAGGGAGTTTGAAATACCGAATACCTCTTTCCGAGTCAATAGATCCACGGTTTGGCAAATAGGTCGTCTGACCACTCGTCGGGAGTCTCTTACCTGAGTCACCTGTTCTCGGTCCCAAGTATTCCAACGACACCAGGTGTTGCTTCCTGCACGAAAGCCCAAAATATTAAGGGAGGCATCCCAAGCGAAAACAGGTCACATTTGACGCGAGTCATGTTTACCTTGAAACACAGCGTATAAAAAGAGACCGGTCATGCTGTATGCAGGGATGACCTCGTGTATATCTCGCTCAAACAAGCACGAGCACTGACCAATATCTTGCGATTGACACTGCAAGTGTGTTGGGGCGTATTAACTCCTGGGCATGGACACTCTCCAGACAGTCGACATGAGTGTGCGACTTACTGGTACGCTCTTTTGCACTTCAGCTACTCACGAGCATGGCGTGGTGGTGTAAACGACAGCCCCTTCTCGAGAAAAGACACAGTTCCTTGATGTATATACATACGTGAGATGAACTCTGGGCGGCTTGCTCAGCTCTTTAAGACGAGGCTAGGTGGAACAAGGAACTTTGGAAGCTAACGAATGTCCACTGCCACAAGCTTAGTAAGATTCCACCTGAAGGGTACTCACAAATGTATATTTGTGTCTTTTTTTCGCACGTAGGCTCACTGATTGCCACTATCGTAGTCTGTGGTTTGTAAGCAGTGAGTCATCACCCCTGGGATCGTGTTCTCTGGAGAAATTCCAAGTGAAATTGCGACATAACTCCTGGAGACTTGAAAAAAAAGTTAAATACGCGGGTCATGTCAGACGAGCGAGTAAAGTCAACTTCCGAACCGAATTGTAACCCTCCACACTGCACAGGCTTTGCCAGGTAACGGCTCCCGTTGAGCTTTGCCAGCTGCCGCACAAGTTTTCTTTTCCATTATTCGTGGTGGGTGTTTGCCTCGTGTATCAACTGGACCATTAAAACTTGCCCTTACCATCTCAAGGTGCCCTGTAATTCACTCTGAACAATGCCCATTATGGTCTCAGGATATGCCATCGCGACCTTGATCCTTTTTGTTTTCTCCATTTTCTGCGTTATTCGTCCAGTCTCAATACCCACTCCACGGCCTTTTCCCAAGATATCGCTCAACCTCAGCACCGCGCCCATTATCACCATTTTAATCCTGTGGGCGGCTCAATGCTTGGACCCCACTGTAATCCGCAACGGCATTGTAGGAACCGAGGGAGTCAAACCATACAACATTCTCATCTTGTTTATTTCCCTTGCTTACATGGCCATCACGCTCGACATCTCTGGTGCCCTTCGAGCGGCAGCTTACTGGGTTAGTAGGCAGGGTGGAAACAACGGGTGGAAGCTTTATCTGTACTTCTACATTCTGCTCAGCGTCGTCGGTATTCTTCTTGGGAATGACCCGATCATCCTATCTGGAACGCCGTTTCTTGTCTATTATACACAAGTTGCAAATCTTGACCCGCTCGCATGGGTCATGGCCGAATTTGCTGCTGCGAACACTGCTAGTATGGTCCTCTTTGTTGGCAATATCACAAACGTACGTATTTCCCACCTATCGTAAACCCACACTCACAGGTACACATACAGGTAGTCATATGTGAGGGTTTCGACATTAATAACGCCGCATACACAGCGTATACCATCCTTCCCTTCGTTGCTTGCAGCATCTTCTGCTTCGTTGCACTGGCATTCCAATATCGCAAGCGAGTCCCACGGACATTAACCCGCGCGGCCCATCTGGACCCTTGGAAGGCTCTACGGGATCCTGTTGCTGCCGGCGTCGGCAGTTTTATGCTTGGTTCAACGCTCGTTCTTTGCCTCGTGGTCAGTTTCTTTGGGATTGAAGTCTGGATGATTAGTCTACCCTTCGCCGTCTGCAAATTCCTGTTCGATCTTGCCTGGGATTCGTATCGCCTCGCCCGTAACATTCCGATCGGGCTTCCCGAGGTTGTGGAGGAAGCCGAAGAGGAGTCTCATGGAGCTTCGGCACCTGAGAAAGCAGAACGATCTGATCCTGTCTCACCCACTGAGCTCGAGGCTCGATCTGCATCGATCCCTACTCCTGAATCAACTGCTGCTGACTCCAAGCTTGGAACCCCAAAGTTGGAACTCAAAGCAGACCCAATGGCAGACGGTCACCTTGATTCCGTTCCTGAAGCGGAAACCAAAGGTAGTGTGGGAGGAGCAGAAAAGCAGTCTGGCAAATTCGACTCCCAAGGAACTGACCGCGAACCGATTCCGATGTCCAGTCCTTTTTTCAAGTGGTGTCGTTCATATATGGACGATCTTCAGGCTAGACTATTCAAACGTTTCCCAACAGTCATGACTGCGCTTCCCCGGCTACCCATTGGCCTCGTGCCGTATTCGTTTTCCCAATTCATCCTCGTCGAGGCCCTCAACCACCAAGGATGGGTGAACATATTTGGCGATTGGCTCGTCCGGGCGTCTCACAAACAAGTCCACCCCACGATCTGGTTGATCGGCGTTCTTGGCGTTTTCCTGTGCAACATATCGGGTACCAATATAGGCGCCACCATCCTTCTCACGCAGGTCGTGCGTGCAGCCGCCCTTCCATACGACTCGGATCGGGCCGCCGCAATCGCGCTTGCGGTGGCATCTAACGTTGGTGCTATAAGCTTCACGTTCTCGGCTTCGCTCGCCGGTTTGCTGTGGCAGTCTATCATGAAGCAGAAAGGAATCCCCGTGAAGCAAACCACCTTTGCATTCTGGAACCTATTGCCCATCTTCGTGCTGACGACCGTCGGGCTTGGTGTTGTTTCCGCAGAAATGGCCGTCTTATTTTCCTTGTGATTTGGCATAGCAGGCAGATCACATTCCTTTTTTAGCAGTGCTCCCACGGTCGGATAGTTGAATATGGCCCCCTGCTACCGTCCCAACTCTATCGACGCGTAGGAGTCACGAAAAGGTACTGCCAAAGGTGCCTATACCACAGTTGTCGAGCTGATACAAATACCATCACTTCGGATGAAAATGGGACACATGTCGGCGTGGTCATACGTACGAATCGACGACATGAATGCGAGTAAAGGAGACATTATGAGTGCGGAAACAATGTGCTAGTGAAAGCTTCGTGTGTGCGTAGTCAGAAGATGTGAATAGAGTAGATTCATTAAAGCGGCTAGGGCTGTGCGCTTCCTTCTCCCATGTGTGAATCAATGGTGGAGGGTGGATGTGGTGCTGGTGGTATTGATCTGGTGCAGCATTGCAGCTGTACGATAGATGGCATGCTTATGATGTCAGCATGGAGCTAGTGAAAATAACCCTAATAGTACTTGGCCAAAGTTTGTTCGCAATGGCTAACGGGCAAGGTGAGCTTTGTACATAAATTCTAGATGTGTAAGAAAACGAGGTCACAACGTCGCACTCCTTACGTCCGCCAACGACAAGCGTTTCTTCCTTGATTAGAACCTAAGTTACTGAGTCAGGAATGGAAGTGGTTGGCCGAACGGAAATAATGCATACCTCCACCACGCTCCATGCGTCGGCAAGTGGATCTGAAGTCAAGCATACATTGCATGACTAAATTATTGTGCGAACAATTCTCAGCGTTGGGGAACAGCCTTCATGGGACACGTCCTACTCAACCCTACGATCAACCTTTGGGCCCAATCACAACGCTAGGTTTAGTCACGTCGCAGAGGAACCACGCAGTACTACCTGCCGTAACGTGTTCGTGCATTACAGCGTTCAGGAGACTTCGCCGCTCGCGAATGCTGAACGGCGATGTTGGGGAACTTTCTACACGCGGCACACGGTGGCGGAAGTGATGATGTCGTCTGTTCTACAAGAAACTTGGCGGTATATGGTACGGTATAGAAAAACCTAATGAACAACAGGGATGGCGCGGAAGGGAGGGCTTCGAGACTTGTCCTCATCCCTGGTTCAACTCGTCTGCGGAGTTTGACCCGTCGGTTCCACCAGTACGTTCAAAATAAGACGATCCATAAGGGGAAGGAGTGAAACGTCGCAACACTTGTTGGTATGGAAAGTGCACACATGATACGTTGTCAGTTCATTCTGTGGAAAGTCATTTGCGCCGCTCCGCCAGGCGGGTGTGGGAGGTCACGGGCCAAGCTTGGGCGTTGAACCGCCGGTACAGGCAATGATGAGGCAGTGTGACCATTGCCGGAAATTGAATCATCTCAAATGCACCGTCGAGAAAAGAAAACAGCTCACGAACGGTGATAAATGGGCGGTGCTGGATGATACGAATTGTATTGATCAGTGAGCGCAACCCACGACCACCGGTGAGGGTATCTAACCCTAGAACCTTTAGTGTATGCACGCCTCCCTCGTGCATCCATTTCGGTAGTACGGTAAATGGCTAGTGACACGGATTAAGGATCGAATTTGTGGGTGTAATAATTTGAAAGTCTAGTGTACATTTAGGTAGGTTATTCTGCAACTGCCTCGTGTAGAAGAACACCTTTTGTGGATAGAAGTTCATGGACGCTGGTGCAAACTTGTTCGGGAATTGCCGCCATGGCGCAATGCAACTCGCCCATATTGTCAACTTCTTTGAGATTCACCAATATAATTAAAACATCACCAAGCGATAAAATAACAGTACAACATACAACGTCACACGACTAATAATGGTCATGTTTTCACTACACTGTCGGAACGGAACGCATCTCCACCTTGTGCGCTCGGCGACGATGATACGACGGAAGACCAACACCGTCGATGTGGTATTGCTCTCCGACCAGCTCCTTGACTGCAACCATCAACTTGTCCAGACGGACCACGATACCGTACGCGGTCGACACCCCGACACAGAAAATCCTGCAGATACGTGTCAGTCGCGACGCAGCCAGCGAAAAAACAAGGCGACATGCATGTACTGCAGGCTCTCGAGCGTTTCTTCCGTCAACACCTTTGGTAGTCCAAAATCTTCTTCAGACGCTTCATGTATGACGTTCAGACCGTGGTGCCGTTCTAAGAAACGGTTGAGAAGTGGACACGGCGTTACTTGCGGAAGTGGGTCCCCGGTTCGAAGGGAGGTCGATATCAAGGCTGAACGAAGACGTTCAGAAAGCTCTCGCCCTAAAAGGACAGCGCTTACTCATGACGGCTAATACGTCGCCCTGGAAATCCGCATTTGACAGCTGCGTTCGCCTCAAGAAGGCGTGTGCCCATGCAGGTTCCATTTTTTCTAAAGCTGCCATCAAATAAGCCAGCAGTTTTGATATTTGCCTGCACCGGTCACTCGTTAATGGATCAGTATACGTCAAAATGACACACATCTGCAACTCCAGGACCCGTTGATATCTCTCCGCAGGCCATCTACCCCTGAGCGAGACCTAAGATAATGAATAAGTATTGCGAGGCACAAGTATAATAGACGTCTGACACACTTCGTAGACGATGTTTTGTTTGAGCATCAGCGTCCTCTGCAATTTGCTGAGAATGGCGAGAAGGTGCTGCAGGATGATGGGTGTTTCGCCTTCTTTCTTCGTGTGTGCGAATGAGATGACGGAACAATACGTTGATCCAATCTCTGCAGATGCAGTGGCCAAAGTCTTGCGTTGATACAGACGGATCGTAGTTGCTGGTGGAAAGAACGAGAAAATGCTATATAACAACTTAGTGTAAGTGGCAAGTGCGAGAGCAATACGACATACCCGGCGGCCACCACACCAATCGTTACAAGGAGAAATCGTCTCTTTGGAAGGGGTTAGTAACCCGAGATAAGCGGGTTACCATGAGGGCTTACCCAAGCAACATCAAAACCATATCCCTGCGATGAAATCGTTGCAATATGTGTATCTTGGTACGAGTATCCAATAACCTTTAATCTCAATCAAGACGCGAACATGCAGGGTCGATTCAAAGACATACCAAGGCAACCGTTACCCATATAATAAAGTTGGTCATCGGCGGAACAGGCCAGTATAGGTGAAAGAAGAAAATGACGGGGAAACAGACAAAACAAACAGCTGCCAAACCAAAGGCATTTCCGTGGCCAGAACCTGCTGATACATACCTAGTTAGAGCTATCAGGTGATGTCATGCGTGTAGAGTCACATTAAGACGAACCACATCACCATCCCAAGAATTCCACCAACGAAGGTGCTAAATGACCGCGTAAAGAGACCAACGGCAGTGTCCCCACGGAATCGAGCGAGAGTAAGTTGACCCATAATGCTACTTGTGTTCAGATACCCAAACATTGCAACTGAGACGCTAGAAACTCACACAGCCCATACAAATTTATTCTCTTGGTGTTTATCGTGAGCTAGTGTGGGGTAAAGTGTCAAAGCACGTACTGTATGCGAATTCTGCAGAGGACTTGAGGAACGACGGCAACGTTAAAAGGACTACGGCCCTCTCAGCATCTATGAACTAAAAAAACCGAACGCCTTACTCGACAATATACCAGCCTTGAGCGCATAAAGGACGTTTCCCCCTCCCAACTGTGTAGCGGTATAGTAGGCCCAGTTCGTCGTCTTTTCCAGTGCATTTCTGGGAGGCAATGCATCAGGATCTCGTCGAACCGCTCTTCCCAGGTCCATTTGTGAAGCTGGGTCCAGACCAGGAATAATATCTAGAAACCGTCGAGAGCAGAGTTATGGGTATAATATGTAAATGGCCAGAAAAGCATACCCGGATTCTCGTCATCATCTTTCTCTACGATCTCGGATGGTTCCCATGATTCTTGGTGCACCAATTTGGACCAAGGCATCTTTGGGAGCCACAATCTGGACGTTTCTCTCTCAGTCTCCAACCGGATTATTTCACCGAGCTAAACACGGGTCAATATTCAAAGGAAAAGTCCTGTCGATTGTCACTTACTATCCGCTGAATGTCCGTGGCGAACAGCATCAAGTGGAACTGGTAGACGTAACAATGGAAAAGGTGTCTGTGTGGGATAATTTCACGCTCCGGCACCGGGGTATCAGAAGAGGTGACCATGGCTCGATAAGGATCGAGGACTGCGAGTCTTTGGAAAATGACCGTTAGCACCTGCAACCTTTTGCCTGCTAAACGCACAAATGACCTTTTCTTGCGAGTGAATTCATCCAGGGCCGATGTCAGTTCACGATGCAAATCTTCGCATTTCTTGATCCTGCTCGTACGAATTTGCTCCCTGTCCTCTCGACTGAGCCAAAGGTAAAAAATGCTTTCCGGGGTGGAACCAAGCCAGTCTTGTGCGCCCTGGAGCCCGTTCGCACAGCTTTTGAGCAAATCTTGGCAACTAAAGCTCAGGAGCTCCTTTGCCCTTGAAACGTGTGCTTCCGAATCTGGTTGCGATTGATATGTTGCTTCGAGATTGAGGTAGCGAAGAGATTCGAAAACGCCCACAACCGACTCCTTTCGCGCAGTTCGAGACAATGCAAAATGAAGAAGTGAGCTATGCGAGTGAGTGGAGTGGTGAGTCGCGGTGTGCGATAGGTAGTGGCGTTTGCGGTGATGGCTTGTGGTGTGATGGTGCACCTTTGCGTGAGAGTGATGGTGGTGGGGGAGATGATGACCGTCAATTCCACCATCCAAGGTTTCAGCATTCGACTTTTCTGCGTCTCTAGAAAGTGCTTGGTGCGGCTCGCGACTGGGTGACGGAGGTCGAGAATGGGGTGGGGAAGTGTGTGTCGGTGTCGCAGGAGCTGACGGGACAGGGGTAATGGGAAATTTCTCCCTTGTTGGGTCGATTAATGTGTAGTATAGAGCCATGCCTCCTGCCCCTGGAATGAGTCGTCTTGCTATAGAGTAAAGCTCATTGAAGTCTGTTGGCGAAAACCGAGAATAGAGAATGTCAAGTTTCTGTAGATGAGCAGCAGATGCAAGCATTGCGAGTGCACCCTCTGCTTTGTTAATTGCTGTAACAATCGGAGCTGCAGTGAAGCCAGGGGTAGTAACGTCTTCGTGCAGACAGTTACAGTGCTCTTTGGTCGCACATTGCACAGCTGCTAGCACGGTTTGCAGACGGGTAGTGAATACGGCAGATTCAGAGGTCGGGAATATGACGAGAGATACAGCCAGGGCAACCGCAGAATGAAACGACAGCGGCAATAAAATATATTGCCCAATCTAAAACTGCGTTAGCCATGATTCAGCGCATAGAGGATCGACAGACCGTATAATATGGGTACGGAAACATAACAGCGGTTGTCAGACAAATATCTTCGACGACTGTTAGCTCTAATCATAGGCTCAGTAATAGTTGTCTCACCGACACATATGCAACCAAAGATACAAGCAAGGATAAGGGGACTAGGTCCGATGCGTGCTTTGATATACAGGAAGGCAACGCTCCCAATGAAGAGAAATACAGCCATTATGATACTAGGCTAAGTTCCTGTACATAAGCTGCAAATACTCAGAGTCTGCAAAAACTACTAACCGCTGCTTCCATGTACTGACCAGAAAAGATATTTGCGGGAGTCGCAGTTGGATCCCTATTAGAACGTGCGAGATCCGCCAATCTGATGCCCAGGCAGGACCAACTACAAACATGTTTAGTTGTTGAATCAAATTTCGGAGAATAGATGCACTGACGCCCAACCGATCGTTGCGAAAAGTAGAATTCCTAGTTCCCGTTGAAGTACGGCGACAAATGGATCGCTCGGGGGAGAGAAAAACGACGCTGAGGATCCATTAGACAATAGATACGTCAACCAAAACACCCCGTAATTTACCGACGATAATCAGGAAGCCTGCCTAGAAGTTCCTAAGTCCGAGAAGATGGGAAACCAGAACGACCACTCACCTGTCCCATCGTTTTCAGCGAAGCGGGGATAAGAAATAACAAAAGACAGATCCAGGCCGCCACGGCACTCCGTATAACAGGCTTCCACTTCGACCAAGTCCAGTTTGCAGGTATCCATCGCAGTGCGGACGGAAGGCTTTCAGTGCTCCATGCAGCGGCGGCCTTGTTTCTGCTGTTTGCAGACAGCGAATGAACCGTCTTTTCCTCAT
>JBBPMV010000213.1:0-23152 GCA_038090495.1 Heimioporus retisporus | reverse complement strand
GGTACCGCCACTACTTACTACCCTACTATCTTACCAAACTTCTTACCGTTGTAGGATAGCTATAGAAACATTCATTCCGGCTCGGACAGTTCGTAGCGCGGGTCCCATGTTTGCGACTTCCTTGTACCTCCCATGAATTGGCCGTCGTGGAAGAGCGCGGCTTGGAGGCAATAGAGCATCCGGCGGATGGCGGAACAATTCAGCGCAGTGCATGCGCTTCTCCCCCGTCCGCCTGCTTGAGAGAGTCATCAAACTTCCATTGCCGCTCAGGGTCACCGAATGCAAGACACCTGCCACTTTCTTTGGTCCTTCCAGCCGGGATGAGGTGATCCTTTGCTCCACTCCGTGTGCTCCGTCTCCCCGATATAGACCTCCACGTACAATGTTTATGGCATCGCCTAACACAAGACGCATCCGTTCGGAAAAGACAAACGGCATGAAGAAAAAAAAATACGCGACCTCGAGGTATATAATCCTGCTCTCTCGTGCTCTACTCCCCCCATCGAGCTCTTTTCGACTCATTCCACTCACATTCACCAACCGTCTCCTTAGACACCCCCACGATCCTTTACAAAGATGCGCTCCTTTGCTTTCGCTCTCATCGCTGCTGCTGCCTTGGCTACCTTTGGTAGCGCTGCTCCCGTTGCTCCCGTCAACGCTCCTGCTCTTCCTGTTGTGCCCGCAGTGCCCGCCGTCCCCGTTGCGGGTCAGGTCGGCTCCGTCGCCAACGACGTTGAGTCCACGGTCCCCGGCGTGAAGGCCCGGGATGGCATCCATTCCATCGCCGTCATTTACGCTGAGCTCAAGGCTAACATTGATGTCTGCATCACCAGATTGAGTGAGTGGATGCATTCGCTCTCCGCATCGCCTCTGATCTAGCTCCGCAGATGCTCTCGATATGACTACTGCCACTGTTGCAGAGGTCACTGCTATCGTGGATGGCATCAACGTAGACGTGCTTGCCGTCGTTCCCGAGCTCAAGGCTCTTGTCGGTCTCGATGCTACTGTTATCTTGGCTCCCGTTGTTGGTGACGTTGAATTGACCGTCGCTGACGTAGCCGCCCTCGTTGATACTGAAGTCGAGGTATGTGCCGTCTTGTTATCATTAGCTGGCTGTAACCTTCATTGTGTGTTGAATAGGCTCTCCTTATGGCCGTTGGCAAGGTGCTCGCCGTAGTCGATGTCAGCATTAAGGCAGATGTTGTGGCCGTCTTTTTCACTCTCGATGCCGTCTTGGGTCCTCTCCTGGCTGCCACTTTCGGATTGGTTGCTGGTGTGGAGGCTGTTGTTGCTTCCGTTTTGATCGACGTCAAGGCGGTAATTGCTACAGTTGGTTTGGTCAAGGTTGCAGCTGCCCTCGGTATTGTGCTGTAAATATGTGCGTCTTGTCGGCATTGCTGGTTCCATTGGTACTCACATTTTGGATATAACAGACCCTCACACGCATACGCACGCATGTTTGGTCTCGTAATTCCTTGCATGTAGGCTGCTATACATCAATAGATTGATTTCTCTCTTGATTGCATTGTATCGAAAGTCCTTTCATTAATGAAATTAATGGCACTATTGCTTCAGTGTGATTTCAATACAAATCCGATGTTTGTGCTGTTTGTTTATACCGACGATCAAGGGGACCTGTGCGGTGTCAATAAATCATGATCACTTTTTTCTCTGACGTAATTATGAGTCATGATTGTCATTGTCATGAGAGTGCCAAGATCTCTTCCGTTCTGACATGACATAATTGAGGTGTATGTTTCACATTCATCGCAATGAAGTCCGTGGAGAGAAGGTGCCCTCTTACTGCATTGGTCGTACGCATGTATGCGATCGAGGTAAATGGGCGGTTGAGCGTTGGAAATATTACGTTGACGCGCGCAAGAGGGGTGATGTGCGTGCGATGCAGGTAGCCTTCGAAGACGGGTTCCATGGCGGCACGAACAGTGCGCCAGTTGAAACGCGCTCGCTCTTGTCCAATATCATGCACACGCATCGATTGCCACTCGCCGTGGGCGCGGAAGTCAAGGCGGGTAGGAGCATGCGCAGATCTAATATACGTTAGGATCCGATGAGGATTGCATTCTCCAATCCGGACACGTCCTGGAATATCTGAGGCCTACTTTCTGGGACTGGAACTAGTGCTGTGCGCAAAAACGTGAGCTGATTCGATGCGGAACCGTGAACAAACTTGACAAAGGAGCGTTCGATGGTGCACACAACGTGTGGACATCGTTCCCTTCTCGGTCGAACTACGCGTCGTTCTCGGTCGAACTACGCGTCGTTCCCGGAATGCGGTACGAGTAGCGCGCTATGACTATAAGGAACCAACAAGCAGCAACTCGGACGTCTGGATTAGCCTCTCCATCGTAGGAAAACGTAGATAGAACATCGTCTTCGCCTTGCATCGTTAAGGATCGAGGTGTTTCAAAGTGACTGAGGTGAACGCATGAGCGTGGGAGTATAGCACACAGCAACGAATATCACTCCCCGAGTCTTATGTGCTGGATCTCGTCCCATTTCCTCGCCCTTGACGTACATCTAATTCTTTATCGTTGCTGGATACCCTTGTAACACCAACACTAACCGCGGTCTCGAGCCATCCAATAGGGGTGGCACCTCGGTGGCCCTACTATTGCGATCGACCCTTTATGGTCCTGCCGTTCAGCCTTCATCAGTTGCGGGTCGCAGTGAATTACCATTTCCGTAGTATACCTTGTCGACTCCGCAAGCTGGCAGAGGGTGGCTACCATAAGGTGTATGACGTCCTACAAGATGACGGTTCTTCTCTGGGTGTCGTACGTGTTGCCTCGCCTGCTTTTCCAAAAGACAAGCTAGAGTCGGAGGTGGGGTTAGCATTGCTCGCGGACGCCAACTACTAGCTGGTGACCATGAAATTTACTAGGTTGCGATGCTCAATTACCTCGCCGCACACACGGAATGCGGACGCGTCTAACTCAGTTGGTGCAGAGTGCCAGGATCCGCCGAGAAGGGACGCCCGGCGGAGCCCGCTTTTCAGGCTCCGACGTCGCGCCTTCAGGTGCACATCCGTGCGCCCTTCCCTCCATCCACCGCGCGACGTCGGCCCACGCACGCCTCACCCTGGGTGTCTTTCCTTCCCATCTACCTGAATTAGGAAAAGTCTCGCTAGCACGATGTCATTTTCTTGATGTGGATGTGGTCAAGTCCATGGGCCACTGGTCTTCTGATGCGTTCCTCTGCTACTGGCGCTCTGTGGACCGCGTTGCCCCGCTGCATGTGGAGCACCACTCCCCTTGACCGCTCGGCGCTGCCTTCTTCGGTGGGGTTGGGTCCCGTGCGTCTGCGCCGGGGTCCCGCGGCTGCGCCTTCTCTGGTTGGGCCGGTCTGCTCGTCAGCGCGTGACTGGCCTCGGGACCACTGCATGACCCGTCCTAGATCACATACATGTGTGGACGGCACGGGCTCAGGCACCTCCACTTCGGGGCGGCCCGTCACACTCTCCCTCTCACCCTACCACCGACCATGTCGAAGAGCCGGAAAACATGATTCTACAGAAAGTGAGTTGATCATTACTAACATCCTGATGCGTGACATTCATCGTACATATAAGTTACCTGGCGTTTCTGCAGATAAAGAATGGGGGACCCTCTATCAGTCTCAAAGAGCGTGTTGCCTCGCAAATCGCCATGTACTTCCAGAGTTTATTCGGGTTACGCTTCGATCGTGTAGGATCTCCTTATCTTTCCTCCCCGTCGAGAAACGATCTGCATGTTGGTCCTATCGTTGCCACGCCGTTCTATCGTGCTCTTGATGGCGTCGTTCGTGTGGCGGAGCCATCCTTGCAGACTGAGCTCTTCAATTTTGTGTGGACCCTTTCAGTATACCTCTGACTACCCTCAAAGTTTCCTGCGAGCAGGACTATTCATTCTTTCTCGCCATTGCTTTGCCGCGTTGACAGGGTTCGAGGAGGAAAACAATGGAGCTTATCGCCGACTCGAAGCCGCACGACGTGTCCCCGGTCCGTTCCGCCATGATACGACAGCGGCATATGTTTCCATGTCCGTTGCCATAAAGTTTGCGGAGAGAGGGTGTCCTCTTGCCGGTGCTCGTCGTACGTGATCGAAGTGGACGGTTGAGCGTTGAAAATATCATGTTTGACTCGGAAATGACGCGCGACTCGGGAAGATGATGTGTGCATTGCACGCAGTAGTGGAAGTCTGTGCCCCCATGGTACGACACAAGCAGGCCGTCGAGGACTGGTTCCGTGGTGGCATGAACTTTGCGTCAGTTGAACCGCGCCTGCTTCCAATATCTGTGCACACAAATCGATTATCAATAGCTTGAAGTTCGAGACGTGGGCGCGGGAGTCAAGGCATGCTGGGAACACATGTTGATCTAATGCACGTTAGCATCCGATGAGCTTTGTATTTCTCGGGTCCGGACGTGTTCGTAGGTGTCCTGGCCGCCCTAAGGTAAGATGCATGGGAGTCGGACCGTGCGCAAGCGTGGATTAATTGCCGAACCGTGGACAAGGACAAAGGCGCGTTCGATGGTGTACACGGGTGGACGTCGTTCTCTTCTCAGTCAAAACGTGCGTACGAGCGGTCTTCCGAGACGGACCGGCCGGTGCACTTCACACGGCGTCCCATGTGAATTGTGCGTAACGTTACATATTTACTCTCTGGACCCGAGAGTGCATGCTGACTGACGATGCTTCTGATAGCATTATATATACGCATAGATCGGCCGGAAACGGGACATGCTCCCACACGGGTCCATACAATAGTTAAAGGTAATGCTGGACCCCCCCATTGACAAGGTGTATCTTAATCCGGCATCCCCAGTAGGAAGTTGTGGACCACGTCCTCGACGTGGCCAATGAGAGCATCCAGGTGGATGCCCAGGATGTCATTGCCGAGCCCGACGGCGAGTTGGAAGCATTGCTGTACGAGACTAGCGCACTGTATTTGGGTCCTGTTGGAGAGGGTCCTGGCGGTCATTTCGGACTATGAACCTACCCAACTAGCTGCTGTGCTCAGCATGTCGTTCTAAGTATGTGGGTGGCTTGCGTCACCGTGTTGGTGGGTGTTGGATGGCCGCCCGCGTGTACAAGCGAGATTCCTTGTATACAACCCGATGATGTCCGTTTGGAAGTCTACGTCGTACCGGACACTTTCGGATCCCGCTATGATCGTGCCTTGGCGACAGCCACCTTTGTGATGACTAGCACATGCACGACATCAGCTGGACGGGCAATAGCCACCTTGTAATCACGGTCATTATCTCGGCTGTCCAGATCAGTTCAAATGAATGCGCATGGCTAATCTTGCAGGCCATTGAATATTGACCCCTGTCACCCATCTTCCACGATGCCACCTTCTCGCAGCGTCACTTGCTGGGTATACCACTCCTCTTGCGTCTCATGCACCTCCAAGAGTGGCCTGGTGTGTAGTCGCGGCCTTCGCTGACTCTAGCTTTCAAGCCCAGTGCTCCTCTGAAATATTCAGAGCAGAATTATTGTATCCTTGCTAATAATGGAGTTTTTAGTAGACGACGCCGGTTGATTGATGCTCCAAATGCATTCAAGTTGATAGCCATCATGCCAGAGCTTAGAGGGTGTGGACCCTGAGAAGGAGGAGGAAAACCTTACCCCTAGATTACTGGGAAAATAATTGATAGCGACAACTTGACGGACAGCTTATCGCCGAATGCGACAATGAGGCCGCGAGGTTTGAAAGGAGCAACAGACAGTATACATATGATATTCTAGTAGCGCGTGTGCCATTTCTATTCGAGACGGCCAATTTTCTTTTTTTTTTTTTGAAATCGGGTTGAAGAAAATCGCCTCCAAGTGTGAGTAGAATACATATGCCTTATGATTACATATTTTCCTTGTCTAATTGTTAGATCAAACAAAAATAAAGACGGGCCGCCATTGGCACTGCTAATTTTGAAAACCAAGTCACTGGGCTCCAATTGATCTGAATTTAGGGATTTTAAGTCCACAGACGGGCTGTGTAGTGCTGCTACTTGCAACTGGTATAGACACATGACTCGCTTCTAAACCTGGACGTCACTGAGAAGAAAGATCAGCCTCACACTCACAAGTTCACCGTGCGACTAGATCAGAACGGGCACCATCGCCCATGTGTGGGAATAATGTCACAAACAAAATTCTAGCCAAGTTCTCATCCAGGGCGATCAAAATTATTGCCTATATAAGCTCAGCAGGGTATGTATCGAGGCCTCTAGTAAACACTTCTTGACAGCTCGCCTCACCTGCCATCATGCCAAAGTGGCCCTCTAGAAACCACTGTGGATGTGGAAGAACCACAAAACGAAGTGCAGCGTATGGATATTGTCCCAATTGCTCGACAACATGTGACGGGCAAGGTGTCGCGTACACCAGGGGGGGATTGGCAGTGTCAATCGGACACGAGAGATGGATTAACTACCAATGGGAATCTTGCAGCGCCTGCATCCGTGAGAGGGGCGCCATTGAGAGCAGGAACGAATGTGAGCATTCCCTCATAGCTTAAATCACATCTTTTCTTACTTTCCACAGAAAAAAAGGAGTACACGCCAATAGGATATGTAGGAGTGTGAAAGCAGATATGTTTTGTGGTGGTATGGCACTGTGGATGCATTGAAGTTCTCTTGTTGGTTGTTGCTAAGAATACATGTGTGGTTGCACTGTATGGAGTGCTGGATGGTTGCTTTTTGTGTGTTGCTTGGGATGTGCGGAGTGAGAATGGGATTCAGTAGCTACGAGTACATGATATGGATAAGAAAAGCTATGGAAGGAATAGTACTGGGCAGGAGCACGTGGTGCTCCCCGGTATGAATCTATGTTGGGCGAAGCCTGAGACTGGAGACAGGGGTGCAGTTGCGACGGAAGGACAGGAAAGGACTAAGGGACGAGCGAGTGGGAGAGGCGAGGAAGGAAGCTGCTGTGCTGCTTACCTACACTTGCCCAAAGATTGACAACTATCATGCCAGAGCCTAGATGGTGTAGGCTCTGAGGGGTTTTCCTCACCCTGGAAGTTACTGGGAAAATAATTAATAGTGGTGCTAAAGTGACTTTGCTTCGGATCCCCTATTTTTTTAATCAGGTTGAAAAAAATCATCTTTAAGTGTGAGTAGAATGTTTTAGACCAAATAAAAGTAAACATAGGCTGTAGCACTATCAATTTTGAAAGCTAGGGGGCAGCTTCGGTCCGTAGCCTAGAGGGTTTGGGAACGAGGCTGTGTAGCGCCGCCACTTTTGATGGCCGCAGACATGTGACTGCTTGTAAAATCTAGGCATCCCAAAGAAAGATCAGTTTTGCACTCACAAGCTCCCTGTATCACCGTGTGCATAGATCACAACGGCTACCATCACCTATGTGGGAACAATGTCACCAACTGGATTCTAGCCAAGAATGCAAATTCTCATCTAAGACAATTAAGGTTATTGAATAAATAAGTTTAGCAGGCTATATAAGACCCTCTAGTCAACACTTCTGACAGTGCGCCTCACAGCAGACACATCTCAGCAGCTTGCCTCACTTACCATCATGCCAAAGTGGCCCAGTAGTCACCACTGTGGATGCGGAAGATCCACAAAGCGGAGCGCAGAGTTGGGATATTGTACCAAATGCCAAATGGTATGTGGCGGGCAGGGTGCTGCACAAAACATGTCGGGGCAGCAGGTGAACATCCAACACGACAAATGGGTTCACTACCAGTGGGAACATTGCAGCGCCTGCACAAGTATGAGGCAAACTATCGAGCGCAGTGCATAATGTGGGTATTTCCTTATAGTTTAAGTCCCATCTTTTCTCATCTTCCGCAGAAAAAAGGAATACATGGTAGCAGAGTATGTGAAATTCGGGTGGAAGCAGCAGTGTTTTGTAGCAGCAATATGGATGTGTGGGAGTTCTATCGTCAGTTATTGTTAAGAATAAATAAATGTGGTATGCGTGACTGCGCTGTGACGATAAGTAACCAACAAGTGATAATGACAGGATCATAAAAGTCCTTAGGAGCATCAAGGGTGCTTCTATTGCATAATTTGAGACCATGGTTAGCATTAGTAAAGGCAATTCAGTACGATAAATAATTGGCTGAACGTCAAGGGAGCTGCTGTGTAATATGCTCCCACGGCCAGCACTATATATGAGGGCCTCCGACGGTCCGTTCACATCAACCACAATCTCCGTGAATACCTCGATCTCCTAATGATGCAAGATGATGTTTTATCTACATTTTCCTACGATGGGGAGGCTGATCCAGACACATTCAGCCTTCATCAGTTGCATGTCGCAGTGAATCACTATTTCCGTGGTACCCCTTGCCGACTCACCAAGTTGGCAGAGGGTGGCTACCACAAGGTGTATGACATCCTACAAGATGACGGTTCTTCACTGGGCATTGTTCGCGTCGCCTCACCTGCTTTCCCTAAAGATAAGCTGGAGTCGGAGGTGGGTCAGCAATACTCACAAATGCCAACCATAGCTGATGTCCGTGATATTATCAGGTTGCAACTCTCAATTACCTCGCTGCATACACGCGGATTCCTGTTCCCAGGGTTTACGCATGGAATTCGGATGCATCTAATCCAGTTGGTGCAGAGTATATGATTCTACAGAAAGTAAGTTGATTGCTACCAATATCCTTTGGGGGTGATGTTCATCGTATAAGTTACCCGGCGTTTCAGCTGATAAAGAATGGGGGAACCTCTCAATAGGTGTTAAAGAGCACGTTGTCTCGCAAATTGCTATGTACCTCAAGAGTTTATTTGGGTTACGCTTCGATCGTGCAGGATCTCCTTATCTTTCCTCCCCATCAGGAAACGATCTGTATGTTGGGCCCATCGTCGCCACGCCATTCTATCGTGCCCTCGATGGCGTCGTTCGTGTGGCAGAACCATCCTTGCCAACAGAGCTCCTCCAATTCCGTGGACCCTTCTCGAATACCTCAGACTACCTTCAGAGTTTCCTGCGAACAGAACTATTCATTCTTTCTCGCTATCAATCTGCTGTGTTGACAGAGTTCGAGGAGAAAAACAAGGGAGTAGCTCAATGCCAACTCGAGACTGCACAACGTGTCCTTGGTAAGGCACTCAAGTTGTGTACCGTCTACCCAGGAGATTACCAGCTCGGTGAAAGAATCGAGTCACCCGCAAAATCGTTTTCAATCCAACTTGATGACTTCCGGTTATCGAATATCATGGTATAGTCCATCCGTTCCGATCCAGAACAGCTTGATTCAACGTGCTTGACAGATCGACACTCATACAGGGGCAGTGACAGGTTTGATCGATTTTGAGGGTGTGACAATCGCACCACTTTGGGAGTGCGCCGCCGTGCCAAGTTGGCTACTGGATCCGGACGATGAAGAGGGGGCCTATGAAGGGGGCTCTGCAGAGGACAGAGAAAGACTCCGTGATATCTTCTTTGGGATCATGGCGAGCGAAGAATGGCGTAGCTTGTACAAGCACGGAAAGCCCTTCCGACATTTCAGGCGGATGTTGTCCCTCCATGCGTCTGCTTGGGTCTCGAAGGGTGTCGAGCAGTGGGTAGATGAGAGGCTTGCTTGGGCGGAATGTCATCCAGGGATCGCATTGCCGGATGCGTCGTTCAACTAGAGTTGGTTCTTTTTCTCGTTCGGAGACTGCGGAAATGAATTTTTAGCGATCAGTGCTCTTGCATGACACGCTGGCACCTTCGGCGGGTCCGCCCCTAATAAGCAAATATCGAAGGACAGGGGCCGACCGATATGCAACTTTCTGTATCAACTTTACGGTATCGCGAGTCCAGCAGTACGTAGCATTACAAGTCTGTATCGACTTTACAACGAACCGCCTTCCATGCTACATGGAAACCATTCCACGCGGTCCCGAATGCGAGCTTCAGCCCCCTCACCGCGGGTTCGTCTTCAATCATGAATTCCACCAACGCAACCGCGCGACCTATTGCCGCCGATTCAAATGGTGTCATGTGACTTTTAATGGCGCGCACCATTGAACGCGCAAACTTGTTTCGTCACTTTCTTTACGTCGATCGCCCTGCAGCGCTGCATCCTTGTTGAGTGCCATTCGGAACGCTCAACGTCGCTTGCTCTTGACTTCATTGCTCACGTGCCGCCGACTGACCTGGCCTGCCTGCAAGCCGTTTGAAATGAACGCTAAAAAAACGAGTTACTATGAACATTAAGTTCACGATAGCGGAGTAATCCGATTGGCTGACTGCCCAAGTCTGTTCGGCCAGTTAGAAGGTTTCGCCAGCTCAATTTTCAAAGTAACCAAACGGACCAGCAGAGTCGTACAGGGGTACATCCGACCTGGTTTGCAATATGATACATCGCCTTTCGCGTTCTGGATCACTCGCCGCTCCCAGCCGGGTCTGATGCCGTTGTTTGACACTCGCCTGTCCTCGCTACCTTCGACACCCATAGCACCCTTGAATGCGAGCGATCCCAGCAAGGCCTGTGACGCATCTCCTCTCGTATTCGAAGACATGTATCTCCAGTTGTGTCTAGGATTTACCAGAGTTCCACCTTACGGTACCAGCGTATATGGACTCGGAGAGGTGATCGCAAGCAGTGGATTGAGACGTGACATAGAGTCGGTGGTGGTGTTGGCACCATTCAAGCATCCTGGACTCGTGGTGTTGACTGTCCTACTGACCAAAACTTGTTCGTACTTGCTTCGTTGTTGTTTTCACTCATAGTCTCATGATCCGGGTACGACACGCACCCGATTTACATTGAGCACCGTTTCGATGAGATCACCAAGAAATCGTCCACCTCTGGCGTATTGCTCAGGTTTGTAACAAAGCTGGATTTATCATGCTTCCGGCGAGCTTAAGGGCCCCAAGTTCCGCAGGAGGTGATATATTTCTCGAAACACCTCCCGATTCAAAGGTGTCGTTCATTGAATATCGTGTGATCAGTGGAACCCTGGACTTTTACTTCTTTTCGGGACTGACTCCTCCTGACGTGATAGCTCAGTATGGGGGTATTATTGGGTATCCTGCGTGGCAGCCTGCTTGGGCGTTTGGATTCCACTTATGCCGGTGAGCTTTATACCGCTCGCTGCGACACACCCGATGCATGTTCGGCAGTTGGGGTTATAATGATATCTTTGAGATGAAGGATGTGGTTGCGCAAATGCGCGAAGTGGATATTCCCCTCGAAGGTTGTTTGTGTTAACCGGCACACACGTCGTATCTCACCCTTTTTACACAGTGCAATGGACCGATATTGACCTGTATCATGCGCATCGAGATTTTACGACGGACCCTGTGAGCTTCCCCTTGGACGAGGTCCGGAAACTCATCGAGGACTTGGTGAACAACTTCGCGAGCGCCGTTACATCACGATATCCTAATATTGTCGGGGATACTGGCTAGGCCTCGCACAACCAACATTGTATGTGATTCATTACCCCGGAGGTTTCGATTTGCAAGCATTTCTTCATACATTCCCATCGTGAATCCAGCGATTCTATTACCCACAATTCTACCGACGTGGTTGGTATCTTTTCCATCAATTAAAAAACCGTGTTGAGTGCATGACTTAGTATGATCCATTTATGAGAGGCGTAGAGAAGTGCACTCATTTTCGTTGTCTACCTTCAAATTGACGGATCCGCCACAGAGATGTCTGGATCAAGAATCCAGATGGCTCGTTGTAAATTGGTAAAGTATGGCTAGGGTATACGATTCGTCTACTGCGACATTTTTTCGGTGGTAATTGGCTGAATACCTTGCAGATGTTCCCCGACTGGTTCGGCACGAATATTCAGGGATACTGGACAGAGGCGTTGTCGAATTGGAGTCGACTTGGAGTTGAATTTCCGGGCATATGGCTTGACACGAACGAACCAAGCTCCTTCTGCAGTTATTCATGGTACGCGGCTTGCTGGAAATGTTGTCATGACGTGTCTAACGGGGTGGTAATTTTTAGCGGTAGCGGCGTGGATGTAGATCGGACACGGAATCGAAGATACGAACGTCGGAAAACAGGAACTAGTCGCTAATCTTCGCGACCCGCCCTATGCGATTCACAATGGTAGTATCATTCGTGATGCAGATACTCTGCGCTAGCCTCACAGGCGATAACCTTCGAGGCGTTGGAGCGCCCTCTGCCCATTCACTTGCGATGAACGCCACTCATCAGGGTGGTTATACTGAGCTTGATGTACACAACCTGTTTGGACTTGTGGAGGCAAAAACCACGTATTCTTCCCTCCAGACCCTATTCCCAGATAAGCGAGCTTTCCTCATCTGTCGGTTGACACTCCCTTCTACAGGCAAGTGGACCCGTCACTGGGCAGGTTACAGTTTTTCTGATGCCACTCCATCAAGACGAATCTACTTTTCCGGCTCGGTGACAACCATAGCAAATGGGAATACTCGTACTCTATCATCCAGGGCACTCTCCAATTCCAGATCTTTCAGATCCCTATGATTGGTGCAGATGCTTGTGGTTTCTGTACGTGTCGTCTTCGTAGCCTGAGCGTGACGTTGTTCAATTTGCGATTCAGACAACAGTACAGAAGAGGAGCTATGTAATCGTTGGATTCAGCTCTCCGTGTTTACGCCATTTTTCATGAACCATAATGCCCGCGACGCGATCGCCCAGGAACCGTACCGTTGGCCAAGCGTCGCAAAGGCGTCGTGGACTGCTATCGCCATTCGCTATGCACCCCTTCCTTACTGGGTGGGTGGTGATTGTATTGGATCGTGTGCTTGCTGATGGATGTAATAATACACGCTCTTTGCCAATGCCTCTATTGCTGGCATCCCACCTGTCAGGGCTCTGTTCTACGAGTTCTCTGACGAACCGGAGTTGTTCGTCATTGACAGACAGTGATTAATTGGCAGAATGTTCTAGTGACACCTGTGCTAACGCAGGGTGCGACGACGGTCGAAGATATGTGCCTCAGCCCGATCCAGGAGCACGAACAACGCCACCAACTTCTGCGTTAGGCGTATTTCCGGGACGTGGGGCTGTCATCTGGCGCGACTGGTACATCCATGCCATCGTGAGCGTGGTTCCCGGGGGCAGCACCATGCTCGACGCGCCCATTAGTCGCATCAATGCCCACGTCCGCGATGGCTCAGCGCTGCTATTGCACGAACGGTCTGCGTACACGATCGCCGAGACGAGAGCGGGTCCTTATTCGCTCCTCGTCTCTCTGGACACCGCTGGAACGGCGTTTGGCACGGCATATCTCGACGACGGGATCAGCCCTCCCCCGACGGCGAACCGGACGGTCGCGTTCCAGGTCGCGGACGGCGTGCTGCCGATCAGATCGGACGGGATGTACGACATTCAACCCAAGCTGGCCACCATCACGATCTTGGGCGTGGCGAAACCGAGCACAGTCGTGGTACGGGGGCAGCACGTAGATGAGTGGCGCTATATGGCGTCCACGGAGGAGCTCGTCTTGTATGACTTGGGTATGGACCTTGGGGAGGACACGACCGTTGAGTGGCGGCGAATGATGGACGGACATGAGCAGCATGTACAAGGTTTATTTCTTACGCTGTGACTGGGCAATGGTGCCACGAAGGGACGGGCAGCTGGAAAACGGGTGACTTGTAGATAGGTGGCTGTGTTGAAGAAGAACTCGAAATTCTATCCATTTCTTCGGCTTGCGCAGGCTACCCTGCTAATTGACGCTGGGGGAAGCGGGCAGGTGAGAATTATGCATTGAATTCGTTGTGCTCGAGAATTGCGGTCAGTACCCACGCGGCCAACAGTAGTGTATGTAATACTTGTACATACCTAAATTAATATTTATTTTATGGATATCTATTTGGTCATTGGTAAATAACACGCAGCTTTGCTCTGGATCCCCTATCTTTTTTATTCAGATCGAAAAAAAGCATCTCTAAAATTTTAGTAGACCAAACAAAAATAAATATGGGCTGTAGCACTACCAATTTTGAAAATTAGGGGGGTGATTTGAACTCTTTAAGGTTTCTTTCTGCCCCATTGGGAGAACCATCAACATGTTAATAGTGGTCTGATTGGTCTGCTAGAGGGTCTGGGAATGAGATGGATTGACTGGCTATGTAGTGCCACCATTTTTGATGGCTGCAGACACATGACCGCTCCTTTAAAATCTAGGCATCATAAAAAAAGATCAGTTTCACACTCACAAGCCCCCTGTATCACCATGTGCATAGATCACATGTTAGCTACCATCATCCGTGTGGGAATAACGTCACAAACTAGATTCTAGCCAAGAGTGTGAAATCTCATCTAAGACAATTAAAATTATTGAATATGTAAGTTCAGCGGGCTATATATTAAGACCCTCTAGTCAACACTTCTCGACAGTGCACCTCACGGTAGACACTTCTTAGCAGCTTGCCTCACCTGCCATCATGCCAAAGTGGCCCAGTAATCACCCCTGTGGATGCGGAAGATCCACAAAGCGGAGCGCAACATTGGGATATTGTCCCAAATGCTCAACGATATGTGATGGGCAGGGTGCTGCACAAAACATGTCGGGGCAGCAGGTAAACATCCAACACGAAAGATGGGTTCACTCCCAGTCGGAATATTGCAGCGCCTGCACGAGTATGAGGCAAGCTATCGAGCGCAGTGCATAATGTGGGTGTTTCCTTGTAGTTTGAGTCTCATCTTCTCATCTTCCGCAGAAACAAGGGATACACGGTAGTGGAATATGTGGAAGGGTGGAAGCAGCAGTGTTTTGTGGCAGCAATATGGATGTGTGGGAGTTCTATTGTCAGTTGTTGTTAAGAATAAATAAACGTGGTACGCATGACCGGACTGTGACAATAAGTAACCAACAAGTTGCAATGACAAAACCATAAAGGATCAGCCTCTGTCAGATAATTCAAGACTATGGTCAGTATACAAGGTTGTTCAGTACGACAAATAATTGGATGTATGCCAAGGGTGGAGATGTGACGAGATCTAGCACACAAGACAATGATATCACTTGGGAAGTGCCGACTGAGTGTTGGCATAAACCTTGCTTGCACGTGTAACCGTTTTTTTTTTTTGGAGAGTAAACGATAGTAGCATTATAGCAAATCATATGAAACATAAGACTGAACGATGGGAGTGTATGGACATAAAGTGAGAGCGGTCGACGACGACGTGCATTTCCATCTACATTATCTGCAATGTGGTTGGCCGGCACTGTATATATGACGCCGTCTGTTTGCATCAACCACAATCTCCGTGAACACCTCGATCTCATAATGATACAAGATGATGTTTCATCTACATTTTCCTACGATGGGGAGGCTGATCTAGACACATTCAGCTTTCACCAGTTTCATGTCACAGTGAATTACCATTTCCGTAGTACCCCTTGCCGACTCACCAAGTTGGCAGAGGGTGGCTACTACAAGGTGTATGACATCCTACAAGATGACGGTTCTTCACCGGGCATTGTTCGCGTCGCCTCACCTGCTTTCCCTAAAGACAAGCTGGAGTCGGAGGTGGGTCAGCAATACTCACAAATGCCAACCATAGCTAATGGCTGTGAAATTATCAGGTTACAATTCTCAACTACCTCGCTGCACACACGCAGATTCCTGTTCCCAGGGTTTACGCGTGGAATTCGGACGCATCTAATCCAGCCGGTGCAGAGTATATGAGTCTACAGAAAGTAAGTTCATCGCTACCAATATCCTTAGTGCGTGATGTTCACTGTATAAGTTACCTGGTATCTCTGCTGAAAAAGAGTGGGGGACCTCCCAATAAGTGTTAAAGAGCGTGTTATCTCGCAAATTGCTATGCACCTCAAGAGTTTATTTGGGTTACGCTTCGATCGTGTAGGATCTCCTTGTCTTTCCTTCCCATCAGGATTATGATACGATCTGTATGTTGGACCTATCGTCTCCAACCATTCTATCGTGCCCTTGATGGCATCGTTCGTGTGGCAGAACCAGCCTTGCCGACCGAGCTCCTCTAGTAGTACAGTCCCACAGTCATGTCAGATGGTTATACCATCATCGACAGAGGTTCTGTCTTCATCGTTGGTCCTACTTCGCACCTTGCTGCGTTGTAGGATCAACTTAGCAGTATAGGCGAGCCGAGTCTTGGGATGGTTTTTTTACGTTGGTAGGTCCAGAAAGAGACTTTCTTGCGTGGTAATGCTTACTACGCCGACCGGCAAAGTTTCGTGCACCTCCTTTACGTCAGTTGCCCTGCATCTTTGTTGGTACATTATTTCAAATACTTCTACTCACGCTCGGCCCGGCAATTCTTTTTCTGTACTGAAAAAACCCGCTTAACATGGTATAAAACAGGGTATGGCGATAAGAATTAATTGCTATGGAGGCTTGAAAGGTATTAATGACGCATGTCATGTGTGTTTTGCTCCGACTCGCCCTATCTGCCTGTGCTCATCTGGCGGTATGGCCGGTTCACCCCGCGACGACTTATCATGCGCTCGTAGAGTCATGCTTCAGTTCGAGGACAAATTTGTTCCCCTCGACGGTCGCCATACCCACTGCCTGCCCCAATGGCATATTCAGCTGTGTCTGGACTTCAGCACCTGATTCTGTGCCTCATCGTCTGTATCCGCACAAGAGTGCGGTGCTAGAACCGTTTAAGACCGGAACACCTTGGCCAGGCCCAGGCATGATAATATATGTAATTGTATGGCCCGTTGGCTCATTCATCTCCCTGTTCCTCAGCGCGGAGGAGCGGGCAAACGAACGGGCCGACAGTCCTCATTCTCTCGAGCTCCTCAGCTGGGGTCTTCGTCGTGCTAGTGCATCAATTCAATCGACCATAGCGCCGAATTTCGTCGTCATTCCCCGGTCCCGTCCCTCTCCCCTCTCCCGTCCCCTCTCCTTTCCCTTACTATGTCCCTCCTCTCGGCGATTCTCTCCTCGCGCCACTGGATCATACCGCCTCGCACTCGCCCCTCTGCTGCCTGCTCCCCCTCCCTTGCTATGTTGAGGGTCAGCGAACCTTCAATTCCTAGTGATCCGTTCAGCCACATAGGCTTCAGGCACGGTGTTGTGCTATGCGTGGAAGACTGTCACGAAAATGCGACGCGAGAAGAGGCTAACGGCCAGTTGTGGATCATAGGCTTCGGGATATTGGGACACCCCGCGGCGGCACGACCGCTTAGCACTTGGCGATCACCTACAGACAGACTTGCTTACATCGTTGTAACCCCGCGACCACGCACACGTGATCCCCACTGCATTGTTATGACCGTTCGCCCACCCGACACGCGTAGCGGCGACTGGCCATCACCACCGGAAAACAACTTCAGAAGTGTGTACGCGCGTACCTGCTTGTGTTGGATTTCAAATTTTGTCCAATCGTGCCCAACGGTCTTGGCGCGAACCTTGCTCCGCGAGTGTGATAGTTCCCCAAGGTACGGAATCGAAAAGGCGCAATAATGCGCTACGGAGAGGATTTAGTGGCTGGTCAGCGCTGGCCAGATGATCAAAAGGGCTGATTATGAATCCATTGTATGCCGAGTGATGCCCAGTCGTCGCAAGACTTTTTTTTTTTTTGGTTTGACAGGCCTTCATTGGCTCCCGTCGGATCTGTTGCCTCTGTTTTTGACGTGCCTTTGACGCCCAATATATAGCATCAAATTAGGTACATGTCAAAAACAGCGGATGTTGAAAGCCGCAGCGTTTTCACGGAACCCCAGCCTGAAGCTAAGTTGTGAATGCTGACACTATCACCCACCTTTAATCGCACATGCACTCAACAGCGAGTGGGTGGTTGTTGGTACCGTCTCGAGCTGTACGTACTGTGTAGAACTTTCAAGCGGAGATTATGGCTCAAGCGACACAGCCATGAAAGACAACATAGACAAATTTGGTATTTTTGATGTCGATCGCTTTGTTTCCTGCAAACTTTAGGTCCCTTCATCAAAACTCACTCTTCGGATCTCGTAAGTTGCTATCAATTCATTCAGATGAGTGGCTGGACCCCCCATTCGAAAGGACTTGGAAGATTCGTGTATATCAATCATGCGGAAATAGAGCGACAAGGAAAAAAAAAATTTGTGCTCGCGAAAGATGGGGAATAAAGTTGGCTCCGTTGGGAACGGGCGCCGCAAACTGCGGTCAATAAATCTGGGCGCTGGCTGTGGCGGACGACGGGAGTCTGAAAGGTGGTTGGACTCACTAGTCAGTTGGATGTGAAGCGATTGAAGGAGGCAGACTGCAAGTCCAGTGCCATTCGGAACGCTCAACGCCGCCTGCTCTTGACCTCATCACTCATGCGCGCCCGCCAGCCTAGTGCAAAACATTGGAATCTGGAAATGAACGCCTAAAAACGAGTTTACGGAACGTTAAGTTCACGATAGCGAAGTCATCCGATTGGCTGACTGCTCGCAATATCTGCTCAGCTAGTTAATAGGTTTTGCTAGCTCGGTTTTCGAAGTATAACCAAACGGGGCACGATTCTGGTGTTGAACAGCGCGTTTAATCCGCTGGCGGCCAATATAAACATTGCAAAAGCGGGCCGCGCCCTGTTCCTTACGAAATCCGCTAGGAGTGCTCTTCGGTACATATAAAATCTACCACCTAGATGGCATGCCTCTTTTTCAAATTCCACCATGATGCCTCTCAAACAACTCGGATTTAGACTGTATAGGGTCTTGGCTCTCACATTACCTGTCTGGGTTGCTGGTTTGTTTTCCCGCCGTCTGTAAGACTGGGTCCCGAAATTGACAACCCTCGTTCAGCGTATTCTATGAACGTGACACATTGTCCGGGTGCGGTTAAAGCCAGTCGTGAATGTACAGGATCATAACCCCTTTGTAGGTTACGCTTTGCACTCGCTGGTTGAATCCGGGAACGGATTAACTGCTCAGCTTGCTCTCGCCGGGCCTAGTTGCAATGCATTCGGTGAAGACATTGCAGAGTTAACAATTCAAGTCGTCTATCAATCTCCAACCTCGTGAGCCTTTCATGCTACAAACATGCCTGTATCCGCGGCTTATCAATACTTGCAGTTTACAAGTCAAAATCTTTGACACCGTTAAACAACAGTTCACTATCCCGGATTTGGTGCTGACCAGGCCATCTGCACCAACAGAGTCGTACACGGGTACATCCGACCTGGTGTTCAATTATGACTCATCGCCTTTCGCGTTCTGGATCACCCGCCGCTCCCAGCCAGATTTGATGCCGTTGTTTGACACTCGCCTGTCCTCGCTACCCTCGACACCCATCGCACCCTTAAATGCGAGCGATCCCAGCACGGCCTTTGACGCATTTCCTCTCATATTCGAAGACCGGTATCTCCAGGTGGGTCTAGGATTTGCTAGAGTTCAATTACTTACACGCCTCAGGTGGCGTCCGCACTCCCTTACGGTACCAACATATATGGACTCGGAGAGGTGATCGCAAGCAGTGGATTCAGACGTGACATAGGCGTCGATGGTGGTGTTGGCACCATTCAGGCATCCTGGACTCGTGGTGTTGACTGCCCTGCCGACCAAAATTTGTTCGTACTCACCCCGTTATTGTTTTCACTTATAATTTCATAATCCAGGTATGGCACACACCCGATTTACATTGAACATCGTTTCGATGAGATCACCAAGAAATCGTCCACCTCTGGCGTATTGCTCCTCAGGTACGTGACAGCTAGATTTATCATACTTCCGGCAAGCCTAAGAGTCCCAAGTTCCGCAGGAGGTGATATATTTCTTCAGACACCTCCCGATTCAAAGGTGTCATTCATCGAATATCGCATGATCGGTGGAACCCTGGACTTTTACTTCTTTTCGGGACCGACTCCTTCTGATGTGATAGCTCAATATGGGAGTATTATTGGGTATCCGGCGTGGCGGCCTGCTTGGGCATTTGGATTCCATTTATGCCGGTAAGATTTGCACCGTTCGCTGCGACACACCTGATGCATGCTTCGCAGTTGGGGTTATAGCGATATCTTTGAGATGAAGGACGTGGTTGCGCAAATGCGGGAAGCGGACATTCCTCTCGAAGGTTGGTTGCGTTAACTTGCACCCATCGTATCTCACCCTTTTCACACAGTGCAATGGACTGATATCGACTTATATCATGCATATCGAGATTTCACGACAGACCCCGTGAGCTTTCCCTCAGACGAGGTTCGGAAATTCATCGAAGACTTAGTGAGTGATTTCGTAAGCACCATTGAATCACGAGATCCTAATATTTGTCTGGGGTCTTGGCTAGGCCTCGCACAATCAACATTGTATGTGATTCATTACAACAAATGCATCTATTTTCCAAGCATTTCTTTAGATATTCCCATCGTGGATCCAGCGATTTCTATCACCCACAATTCTACCGACGTGGTGAGTATCTTTTCCGTCATTTAAAAACCGTATTGAGTGCATGACTTTAGTATGACCCATTTACGAGAGGCGTAGAGAAGTGCGCTCATTTTTCTTGTCTACTTTTCAAATTGACGGATCTGCTACAGAGATATCTGGATCAAGAATCCCGATGGCTCGCTGTATATGGGTAGAGTATGGCCAGGGTATACGGTTCGTCTGCTGTGACCTTTTTTCGGTGGTAGTTGGCTTAAAACCTTGTAGGTATTCCCCGACTGGTTCAGTACAAATATCCAGGAATACTGGACAGAAGCGTTGTCGAATTGGAGCCAACTTGGAGTTGAATTTTCGGGTATATGGCTTGACATGAACGAACTGAGTTCTTTCTGCAGTTATTCATGGTATGCGGCTTGCTGAAAATGTTGTCATACATGGCTAACGGGATGATATTTTAGTGGCAGCGGCGTGGATGTAGACTGGAAGAATGATATACCCACTAGCACGTCGACTGATTCGGGCGCTACGCAGTCGACGACACAGATGATCGGGAGACAGGAAGCCGTTGCTGACCTTAACGACCCGCCCTATGCGATTCACAATGGTAGTGTCATTCATGATGTACGGTGCACTGCGCTGGCCTTACAGGCGATAACCTTCCAGGCTTCGGGGCGCTCTCGACCCATTCACTTGCGATGAACGCCACTCACCAGGGTGGTTATACTGAGCTCGATGTACACAACCTGTTTGGACTTATGGAGGCGAAGACCACGTATTCTTCCCTCCAGACCCTATTCCCAGACAAACGACCTTTCCTCATCAGTCGGTCGACCTTCCCTTCTGCAGGAAAGTGGACTGGTCACTGGGTAGGTTACAGCTTTTCTTATGTCACTCCATCAAGACGAATCTACCTTTCCAGCTCGGTGACAACCATAGCAAATGGGAAGACTTGTACTCTACCATTCAAGGCATTCTCCAGTTCCAGATCTTTCAGATCCCTATGGTTGGTGCAGATGCCTGTGGTTTCTGTACGTGTCGTCTTCGTAACCTGAGCGTGACATTTGTTCAATTTTGCGATTCAGACAACAGCACAGAAGAGGAGCTATGTAATCGCTGGATGCAGCTCTCCGCATTTACGCCATTTTTCAGGAACCATAATGCCCGCGATGCGATCGCCCAGGAACCGTACCGTTGGCCAAGCGTCGCAAAGGCATCGCGGACTGCTATCGCGGTTCGCTATGCTCTCCTTCCTTACTGGGTGGGTAGTGTATGTATTAGATCGTGTGCTTGCTGATATATGTGGTAGTACACGCTCTTCGCCAACGCCTCTATTGCTGGCGTCCCACCTGTCAGGGCTTTGTTCTATGAGTTCCCTGACGAACCGGAGTTGTTCGCCATTGACAGACAGTGGTTAATTGGCCGAGATGTTCTAGTGACGCCCGTGCTAACGCAAGGTGCGACGACGGTCGAAGGTATGTAGCTCGTCCTGATCCAAGAGCACAAACAACGCAACCAACCGCTGCGCTAGGCGTATTTCCAGGACGTGGGGGTGTCATCTGGCGCGACTGGTACACCCATGCCATCGTAAACGCGATTCCTGGAGGCAACACCACGCTCGACGCACCCATCGGCCACATCAACGTCCACGTCCGCGACGGCTCAGCGCTGTTGTTGCACGAACGGCCTGCGTACACGGTCGCCGAGACGAGAGCAGGTCCGTATTCGCTCCTCGTCTCTCTGGGCACGGCCGGAACGGCGTTCGGCACGGCATACCTCGATGACGGGATCAGCCCCCCTCCGACGGCGAACCGAACGGTCGCGTTCCAGGTCGCGGACGGCGTGCTGTCGATCAGATCGGACGGGACGTACGACGTCCAGCCCAATCTGGCCACCATCACGATCTTGGGCGTGGCGAAACCGAGCACGGTCGTGGTACGAGGGGAGCACATCGATGGGTGGCGCTACGTGGCGTCCACCCAGGAGCTCGTCTTGTATGACTTGGGTGTCGACCTTGGGGAGGACACGACGGTGGAGTGGCGGCGAACGATGGACGGACATGGGCAGCATGTCCAAGGTTTGTTTCTTACGCTGTGACTTGGCAATGGTGGAAGGGACGGGCAGATGGAAAACGCGGACTCGTACATATTAATAGGTGGCTGTGTTGAAGAGGGTCTCAGGATTCTATCTTTTTTTTTCTACTGTACAGGAATTGTTTTTCAGGCCTGCGCAGGCTACACTGTTAATTGATGTTGAGGAAATGGTCGTTATGCTCAAGAATTGTGCGTCAGTACCTAGTGGAGTCCGTATATTACACTCGGTCTCTCGTCTTGCTTTGAGCTTCTGCACAATTTCAGCCGGGAAATATTCCCAAGCTCACTGTGGGAAGTAAATACCATGAATACCAGTACTTTAGGTACTGAAAGACGAAATTCAGTGTCACCACCACTGAAAAGTGACGAAATTAATTTCAGTGCAAATGACAATTTTCCAAATTCAGTACTGACCCTACTGAAAAATGACGAAATGAATTTCAGTACAAACTTGATACACTAAATTCAGCATTACTACCGCTGAAAATTGACGGAGTGAATTTCAGTAGCTAGAGCTATCAAATTCAGTGCGCATGTGACTGAATACTCCTGGCTCGTAATACTAATGACCTAACGCTATTAGTCTTCTGAGCGGCTCACTCACACCACGGGCAGGCACGGATAAGTCGTGTGAACTTAGTCATCACACATTTATCAACATATTCCGCCTGTGATATTGATAAAGATGACAGTAAATATCTGGTAACAATTTCAAAAGTGTAATAAACTTTGTGAACAAAAATTATATTTCCTAAGAAGGGATGCCATTAATCTAAAATAAGTTAAATGTCAGCAACATGCAGACGAA
>JBBPMV010000212.1:0-23329 GCA_038090495.1 Heimioporus retisporus | reverse complement strand
CTCAGTCCCTCAGTCCCTCAGTCCCTCAGTCCTTAGTCCGCCTTTAGGCATGGTCCTTCGTCCCTTCGTCCCTTCGAGCTGAGTTGTACCTCTTTGTGAGTGTCCTGCTCGTTGGTAAGTTATTCGACATAGTCTTGGTCCACTCAAGGTACGCCCTGCGTAACAAAAGATCGAGAATCTCCCCTGTCCCTCCTATCACGGAGTAGGACCCACCCCAGTTCATCATTCGCAGCATCAGAGCCCCCAGTAACGACTCCTCAGACGAGGAGCCCCCTCTCTCGACCTCAGAACTTCGACGTCGTCGTCGCCTAGCAGGAACAAACGTTCCCAACCCATTTGCTCCCCCACTTCGTACCCCAGCACCCCCATCGTCTCGCACCACCGTCCCCACACAGCCCCAACCCCAGCACCCCAGTACCCCTCTAGGATCCCCTATCGCTCTTAGCCCAGTACTCCCACAGATTCCCCTCAGCACCCCAGCACCCCCACAGAACCCGTTACCCCAAACGGCCCCTCCCACTGTTCACATCCCACCTAGCACCCAGACCACTCACGCCATGACGGAACTAAAGGCAGCCCTCCCAGCAGACTTCTCCGGCGACCCCTCCGACGCCATACGATGGATCAAGGCCATGAAGGCCTACTTCGAGATCAACAAAACACTGTACTCCACCGACGAAACTAAGATCATGACCACTCTCAACAAGATGAGCAAGGGACGAGGCATCTCTTTCTCGGAAATGTGGTATGATCGCATGGCTGACCCAAACTTCCCCGATAAAACCTTCGACAAGTTCTCCACCAACTTCGAGTCCACATTCTATCCCTTCGACACCCAAGCCACCGCTCGCCTTGAATTATCCAAACTCGTGCAGAAATCTACTCGTGGACCCAATGGGGAAAGCGACGACGGTTTCCAGAAATACATCACCGACTTCCAGAACCTCGCAGCCAGAGCCTCCATCACCGACGATACCACCCTCATCGACCAGTTCTCTTTAGGACTAGACCAACAATTGTCCATCATGATTCTCTCCATGACAACCGTCCCCACCACCATCAAGGAATGGATTGAAAAGGCCAAAACCTTCCACGCTCAGAAAGCCCGCATTGCAGCCCTTCGACGAGGCCATCGTACCCCCTCCTCGTTCTCTCGCACCTCCACTACCCCAGACCCCAATGCCATGGATGTTGATGCCATTCGCGTCTCGAAACTCACCCCAGCCGAACAAGCTCGTTGTTTCAGGGAAGGACTCTGTCTCCGTTGTCGCCAAAAGGGACACAACGCCACACAATGTAAAACCTTTACTTCGAAACCTCCTCGCCCCTCCCAGCAACGCATCCAGACCACAGACACCACCCCCATTACCACCCCTCCTCCTCCTCCCCCGAAACAATCCTCAGCCCTCGAAACCTATGTCTCCAAGCTCAAAAACACTGGCAAAGACAAAGGAGAAATCTTACAGACTCTCAAACTCTGCTTCGAAGAAGCCAAGGACGACTCCACTTCGGGTTTTCAGTAAGGGAAGAAGTTGTAACGTCTCCTTCCCTAGACATCGACACTGTAATAGTAGGCCTCTCCAATAAACGAACTCTATGTCTCCCAGTCAGCCTACATGCCGAGTCCCAAACCGTTACCACCACTGCTCTCATTGATTGCGGAGCAACTAACAATTTCATCGACGTCTCCCTTGTACCCAAACTTCGCAAAGCCATTTGAAAACTTCCTCAACCTCTCACCACTTACAACGTGGACAGAACCCCCAATCATCAGGGGACCATTCGTTTTTCTATCACAGCAAACGTCATCTTCCCAGACCTCTCGGACAAAGTCACCTTCCTCGTCACATCTTTGGGTTCCTCTCGCATCATCCTAGGAATGACCTGGTTAAAGAGATGCAATCCGGTTATTGATTGGACCGCCAACACTCTCACCTTCCAGGACGCTGTGGTACCTCTTAGTGAGCGTCCGCCCTGGAAAGATGTTGACGAAACCTACCCGCAACACCTCGGAAAAATCACAGTATCTACTCAACTGGCACAACAAAACCTACCCAAAGACGTTGACATCCCCTCCTGGTGCATCGACTACACAGACGTATTCTCAGAAAAGATGTTCGAAACCTTACCTCCCCATCGTTCCTTCAATCACTCCATCGACCTCAAACCATCCTTCGTTCCGAAAATTGCCAAAGTATACCCACTCAACCCTGCCGAAAAGGAGGCCTGTCGAGCATTCATCGAGGAAAACTTGAAAACTGGTCATATCATCCCCTCCAAATCACCACAGGCCTCCCCATTCTTTTTCGTACCAAAAAAGGATGGAACCCTTCGCCCGTGTCAGGATTACCAGTATCTTAACTCACACACCATCTGCAACGCCTATCCCCTACCCCTCATTTCGGAACTCATCGATGACATGAAGGACTCCACCCTCTTCACCAAATTTGACGTTCGCTGGGGATATAACAACATCTGCTTACGAGAGGAGGATCAATGGAAAGCAGCATTCATCACCCCCCTAGGTCTTTTCGAACCAACGGTCATGTTCTTCAGTTTCAACAATGCCCCCCCCACTTTCCAGGCTTTCATGAACCACATCTTCGCAGATATGATCGCCGAAGGATGGTTGAAAATTTACATGGACGACATTGGAATACACACCCAGCACGACCTCGAACTCCATCATACACGCACGAAAAGAGTCCTCCAACGTCTTCGTGAAAATAACCTATCATTGAAAATATCTAAATGCACCTTCGACTCCCCTCAGATGGAATACCTCGGTTTAGTCATCGGCCAAGGGCGTATACACATGGATCCGACAAAGCTTTCCGCCATCGCCGACTGGAAACCTCCCACCTCGGTCAAAGGCATCCGCTCCTTCCTGGGTTTTGCCAACTTCTACCGCAAATTCATCCCGGGTTTCTCCAATCTGGTCGCCCCCCTCACCCTCCTCACCCGCAAAGACGAACCTTGGCTCTGGACCCCCCTCCAACAACGTGCTTTTGACTCTTTGAAAGCTTGCTTCTCCTCTTCCCCAGTTCTTGCTTTCCCTGATGTCTCCAAGCCCTTCACCGTCATGACAGACGCCTCTCTCCTCACCGCTGGCGCTGTCCTTCTCCAAGATGACATCAATGGCGATTCACACCCCTGCGCCTACTTTTCACAAACGTTCACCCCGGCTGAGCGGAACTACAACATTTATGACCGAGAACTCCTGGCAGTCATTCTGGCCCTTCAGGAATGGCATCAATACCTCCAGGGCACCCCCCATCCTGTCACCATCATCACCGATCACAAGAACCTTTCTTACCTCAAGGATCTTCGTAAACTCTCCCACCGACAGGCCCGCTGGTCCCTTCTTCTTCAGGATTTCGACATCGTCTGGCAGGTTACCCCGGGTTCTCAAATGGCCCCTGCAGATGCTCTCTCTCGCAATGTCGATGTCGACACCTCCCTGGACAATGTCTCCTCCATCCTCCCCGATCCGGTCGTCATCTCTGCCCTTGATCTCGCCCTCGCCGACAACATTTGCCAGTCCTCTTCCTCTGACCCCCTCGTTGTCCGTGCCCTCCAATCCCTGCAGAATAATTCCTCTCTCTTCCCTCGTTCCTCCCCCGATGACTGGTCCTTTGACAACGGCCACTTATACTTCTGCAATCGACTCTACGTTCCCCCCACCTCCCGCTCCGCTCTGCTCCATTCTTTCCACACGTCTCCTACCACAGGCCACATGGGCTTCTTTCGGACCAAGGCTCTCCTCGAACGCGACTTTTGGTGGTCAGGCTTGTCCACCTTCGTTCGCAACTTCATCGCTGGCTGTGCCCTCTGCCAGCAGTCTAAGGTCAACACGCACCCCACTACACCCCCCCTCTCCCCCATCCCCTCCTCCACGTCTCTCCCCTTTCGACAGCTCTCTATGGACCTCATTACGGACCTTCCTCTCTCCTCCAGGTTCGATTCTTTGCTGGTCGTGGTCGACCACGGCCTTTCGAAGGGGGTAATTCTCATGCCATGTTTGAAAACCATTGACACCACAGGAGTAGCCCTTCTATTCTACAACAACGTTTTCAAACGTTTCGGCCTCCACGACTCCATTATCTCCGACCGTGGCCCCCAGTTCACATCTGCCTTTGCCAGAGAGTTAGCTCGCTTACTTCACTACGATGTCCGACTATCCACCGCATATCACCCTCAAACCGACGGACAGACAGAACGTGTCAACCAGGAAATTGAAACATATCTTCGACTATTCTGTGGCAATCAACCGCATTCCTGGTCCTCGTTCATCTCTTCTGCCGAATTCCACCACAACTCCTCCCCTCATTCCTCCACCAAAGCATCCCCCTTCTCTCTCATGTTAGGCTACGATCCTCGCGCGTACCCCCCCCTCGGAAAAACGTTCATCCCAGCTCTCTCCTCCCGCCTCTCTGCCCTGGAAGAGTCACGGAAGGAAGCTTTAGCAGCGCACGAATCAGCCCGACACCTCATGACCCAACACTGTACTCGGAAATTCTCCCCGTGGAAGGTCGGCGATAAGGCATGGCTGGAGGCCACCAATCTCCGCATCCCTTACCCCTCTAGGAAACTCGCTCCCAAACGGCTTGGCCCCTTTGAAATCTCCCAGGTACTATCTCCGCTATCATACCGCCTCCGCCTACCTTCCACATGGAAAATCCACGATGTCTTCCACGCCACTCTTCTTTCCCCCTTTCGCTCCACAGATGCACATGGCCCCTCGTTTCCCACTCCACCCCCTGACGTTATCGACGGCAAGGAAGAATACGAAGTTAATGGCATCCTCTCACACAAGGGATCCCCTGGCCGTTATCAGTACCTGACCGCATGGAAGGGATACTCAGCAGCCGAGAACACTTGGGAACCAGAGAGTAATCTCCGTCACGCCAAGGACATCCTCTCCGATTATAAACGGACTCATTCGCTACAATAGCATGGACCCAATCCCCATCGAACTCGCATATTCCCAACTATTCTCCCCTCGCGCTAAAGCCCGACGATACTTTCTTCTCCGCCATCCCACTTTATCTTCTTCTCACTTCCTTGAACACGAATACTTTTGCCACTTCAACGACTGCCCTGTTCACACAAAAAACTATTAAAATCTCGTTGAATGATCCTAGTTGTTTTCCATTTCTCACTCTTTGTAAACTCCTTCATACTTCCTGTTCTTCGCTTCCTTCACAATGTCCGTTACTTCTTCTTCTTCCTCCTCGTCTCCACTCTCCATTTCTTCTCCATTGTGCTCCAGACGTGTACAACCTGCCTTTTTACCCACCTCCACCGTCTACACTCTCTACGCCGCCATCCTCGCCGATCCTACCCTCGTCCACGCCCTCGAGATTGACCTGCTTTATGAAGAAGACGAGATCTCTCAGGAACTAGTACGCCTCTTCCTCGATGTTACCAAAGTACAATCGTATCATTTCCAGGCTGCCCCTTCTGATCTTCCGGCAGCTTTCGGACTCCCTCTTCGCCTCTTGATTAACCGTCTCCCAGACCGTATCCTTTCTATCCTTCACCTTCACGGTTTTCATACTTTTGTTGAACGACTTGACCCTGTAACTCTCTACCCTACCTTCCGATGCATTTACCTTTCTCTTCCTCGCAATGCACAGGATAGATACCTCAATTCTCTCACCTCCATTCCTACCATTACCTCTTCCTCCGTCCTCTCCGCTCCCTCCTCTCCCCCTCCTCTGCCGATTGCCCCTCCTACTGCCTCCACCTCCCTGCCACTCGCCTCTTGTCTCTCCTCAGTACGATTGATCCCCCACGATCGCGTCAATGATCCTCTCTTTCGTGCTGATGGTTTTATCGTCAACCAACATGTCCTTTCTCTCAACCGAGACCACATCCAAATCTTCCAAAACCCGGCTGGACGTCATATCCTCTCCTCTGCGGTTCAAACTCTCACATCCCCTGTAGCTCATCCCCCTGCCACCTCTTCCACCACTTGCTACCATTGCCACCGCTCCAGGCATTATCGTGAGAACTGTCCCGAATACCGCTGTCCTTCTTGCCAGGTTTATGCTCCCGGACATCCATCCACTATCTGTTTCACCATCCAGTGCTCCGCTTGCTCTCGTTGGGGTCATTCCGATTGTTTTTGTCCTACTCGCACTTGTGCTCGTTGTGATGAGGCTGGGCATATCTTCTCCGACTGCCCCTTTGAACACTTCTCTCCTTCTCAGGCATTCGCAGCGTCCTTCCCTGCCCCTCCTTTGGCAGACTCGGCTTGATCTTGAGGTCAGGGACTTCAAGGCTCGGAGGGGGGTAATGTTACGATTATGTGTTCCATTCTACTCTTGTTGTTTCCTACGCGCGCCGCTTACTCTTTTCCGCTTACGCGCTCTTCTATTCTTTTCATTTCCGATGCTGCGCATCCTTTGTTCCACTTATTCATTCTGGCTTACTGACACTGACGCGTCCTTTATTCTTTTCCATTCCATGATATTCTATGCTTACGCGTCGCTGGGTATATAGTCCATTTGTTTACAACGATGTACTCTATTCTCGATCTGCGCAATCTAGCGTACTCTTGAGTCACCCTCAGTCCCTCAGTCCCTCAGTCCTTAGTCCGCCTTTAGGCGTGGTCCTTCATCCCTTCGTCCCTTCGAGCTGAGTTGTACCTCTTCATGAGTGTCCTGCTCGTTGGTAAGTCATTCGACATAGTCTTGGTCCACTCAAGGTACACCCTGCATAACAGGAACGAGGTAAGATTGAGCAGAACTAAGCTAGGGTACAAGGGACGAGGTACTAGAGCTTATATACTGCACAATGGAAAGTCATAGAAGGTCATGGAATAACTATGACTAAGCGAAGAATATTCGAAAGGAAGAAAGAAGTAAAGATAACAAGATAAGGGTATGCGGCGAACACATTGCATGTTCTTGAGCACTCTATCAAAGTGGAAGCATCGGGTAGAACTGATGATAGTGAGCATCAATGAATAAGAAAAAGAATAGGGGCGAATTGTAACACCTGCTGGTCAGAGTTCCTTTGCTAGTTTAACCTTGTTATCTGCTTCTGCCCTGGGTGCCTTGGCGTGAAACCTGATGCCCTCACTTGCTGTTGGGACATCAACCCAAAAAAGGGGGATAGAGATTATGCTCACATCAATCCACATAATTTCAAGCCCATCTTCACACAGGAACAACTCACATCCTCCCTCAGGGCTACTTGTCTCATCACTCCTGTCATCCATGCCACTATCCTTGTCGACATGGACTCCCTCCACCAAGACATCCTCTCTGCCCTCTCCTCCGATCCCATTGCTCAGCATCACCTCTCCAACACATCAGATGCACATTGGTCAGTTGACTCCAACAGATTCTTTTTTGGCAGGATCTACATCCCCAATGCCAATGACCTCCACCTCCACATACTCTGCTACAAGCACGACCATCCTCTTGCAGGTCACTTTGGATAGAACTGCATGTTAGAACTTATCTGGCACAAATACACTTGGCCCAGACTCCACACCTTCATCAAGGACTACATGTCCTCGTGTACTGCATGCTCCCATGCAAAGGTTCCCCAACACCACCCTTATGGTCTGCTTAAGCAACTCTCCATCCCCAAATGTCCCTGGCATTCCATCTCCATGGACTTCATTGAACATCTTCCCTCCTCCGGTAGCTACACCTCCATCCTTGGAGTCATTGATCACCTTTCTAAACAAGCCATTTTCATCCCTACCCATGATTAGTGTTGCTGTGGCTCCAGCTCATAGCCAACTTGAGTCATAGCTGAGCTGTCAGCTCGTTGACACAGAGCCAAGCTGCTGGCTCTGGAAGTTGTTGGCTCCACTCTGTCGGCTTAGCTGGCCAAGTCAGCTTCAAGTCAACTCAAGCTGTTGAGTCATTGCCAGTAAACTTAAATATATTTTTTCTTATTAGTACTATGATAGAAAATAAGCTAAAGCTAATTGCATGCACTTGACAATGGCCAAGCTGACAACAACCTGATGGCCATGATACCATGGTTGTCACACCATCATTGTGGAACAAGGGACAGAGGTGAAATGGGCAAGATGGCGGCCGGCAGTGATGGTTGAGGGAGGGGCAGGAGCACAGGGCAACAATGATAATGACAATGATAACAGCAACAACAATGTGATGACCATGGTATCACAGTCATCACACAGTTGTTGTTGTCACATGAGACGAGGGGTGGGGACAAAATGGGCAAGGCAGCAGTGGTGGGCAACATGAGGGCAAGAGCATGATCATGTATCAGCAAACTGACCTTTGGCTGTACAGAGTTATAAAGGCTTTCACAGAGTGACAGACCTTACAGGAAGGTACCTAGTAATAAAGGAATCCCCAGATATATAAATGACTGTACAGTTGAGGATGTTTGGATTGACATCAAACTAGTATACTGTGCACAGAGCTACATACCAGTGCACACCCTTGTCCATACCAATATAAACTGTGAATATCTTCTATATTGGAATTGCAGGTCAAACACTGCACAGAAAATACCACTAATGGGGATCACAATTGCAAAGCGTATAACATGTGAAATTAATCTAAAATTACATCAAACTTGCTACCGCGGGCTGTTACTCCACACAATTGGAATGATACACCACTTTGGGCCGATCAACAATGATAAATTGTATATGCAGCATATCGAGATACCAAGCAGTAGTCACCCATTCGACTTGTAGTACCTTCATTTTAGCAGAGTGCTCGAGTGATCCATCGATTCGGTGCTGCATGCTGAGGTAGCCCATGAAAACATTGGAATATGTGGCATAATCAAACTGCCGATCTTGTCAAATGCCTGTTTGAGTGTACTCATCAAGGGTGGCTTGAAGCTATAAACTAGGTGAGTGATTGTATGGAGGAAGCAGAAATACTTACTGTGGTGGCTGTGAGGCACACCATGACCTTGGGCACTTCATGTGAAAAGACTTCAGGAAAAACTGAATTGAGCAATGATACCAAGTAAAAGAAACCTGTAATGAGAGCTGCCAATGCCAGATGCACCATGTTATTTGTAGAACCTTGGAAAGGACATTAGCCAGTCAATTGAATGGCAATTTCACTGACCTCATCATCAATGCCATCCCTGAGGAACTCAGCTCCTTCAATCAGCCCCATGGCTTGCAACTGATTGTCTTGTGCATCATGAGTAGGTCCGATGTTGTAGAATCGCTGCACTATTTCCCAAGCCTTGTATTTGATGGCAGAGCACCATGTCATCAACAACTCCCAAAGCTAAATTCTCATAAGTTAAATCATGGGATCCCTGGCATGTGCATACCAGGATGCTAAGTGGACTGTGATAATTGGGCCAGTAACCTGCAGAAGATGGTTAGTCAAAGCAAGCTTGGATGGGGAAACCCACCTGGTGGAACATTTTCACATTGAATGAGGGCTTCATTAAAGATTTCTGCAGCTGATGTATCAAGAAACAAAGAGTGAGGAGGAAATGGATTCTTTGTTGCAGAGTCACACTGAGCAATAAGCTTTGCTCGTTCAATGACTTGGCAGAAGCCAAACAGGTAAGATCAAAGTCTAGTCAGATGACCATCTAGCACACCATCTGGTGCCACTGTCTGGGTGTTGTTATGATTCGCCCCTATTCTTTTCCCTTGTCATTTCCATTTGTCATCATTGGCCTTACCTGATGTTTCTACTTTGATAGAGTGCCCTAGAACATGCAACGTGTTCATTGCATATCCTCATCTTGTTATCTTTACTTCTTCTTTCCTTTCAAACATTCTTTGCTTAGTCATAGTTGTTCCATAACCTTCTATGACCTTCCATTGTGCAGTATATAAGCCTAAGTACTTTGTCCCTTGTACCCTAGCTTAGTTCTGCTCAATCTTACCTCGTTCCCTTCGTCCCCTCATTGTAACTTGCTGCTACCTCTTTGGTAGGCAGACTTACCTTCATACCACCTGCTATACGTCCTAGCAGGCAGAACACTTGATCCTAGTGGCAAGTACTTTGTCGTTACCTCAAACCCTTGACCCTATGTTCCAGTTCTTTGAGCTTGCACTCATTCCTATCCAGACCAAGCGTAACAAAAGAACTAAGCTCTACATTTTAGGACTATCATTGTTATAGATCCTTCACCATTCCTCCCAGGACCCCCTCCCACAGAGAACGAGCCCTGCGTGGTACACACAGGCTCACCACAGTAGAACTCCCCTCCAAAACTTCGTCGTCTTCATCCTCACCCTCAGAACAATCTCATCTAGACCCTGACACCACCCTTCCCACTGCCACTGAGCAACAGGAAGACATTGACCTCGCCCACCAACTCTCCTTGGCGCTTCAAATCCCCAGAAATCCCACGCCACCCTCCCCCACCCCAACCACCTCTCACCCCCCTCTATTCCCCTTCCAAGTGCCTCATCCTGCCCCTGCCCCTCCCCCCCTTGTCCATACCTTCGCCTCTACCGCACCCCTCCCACCTTTCACACCTCCCCCTACGATGTCTACCCTTTCGAAACCAGTCGAACTTCACATCAGCTCCCCTGACACCTTCGATGGCAACTACACCAAGGCTACCATCTGGTTGGACTCTGTCCAGACCTATCTCCTTGTCAAAGAAGTCTACAACACCGAGGCGAAGAAAATCACCTTTGCCCTTTCATATATGAAGACAGGAGTGGCCCTCACTTGGGCTTCCTCCTTCCACAAAACTGCCCTTAAACCCAATGCCCAGGGTACCCCTGTTGGTTTTGGCAAATTTTCCGACTTCCTCTCCTCCTTTAGAACCACCTTTGAACACCATGACACCCGAGCCTTGGCTATCACTTGGCTCTCCACTCAACGAATGTCTGGTAACGCCGGCATTTCAGAACTCACTTTGTTCATCTCGGAATTCTGCAACAAAGTCCAGATCAGCGAGATCGTGGACGAGAATGTCCTCATAGGGTACTTCTCCACAGCCCTCCCCGTCCGCCTCATGCGTTGCATCATGTCCATGGACACTATCCCCACCAAAATTGATGAATGGTACTCTAAGGCCATTCACTTCCTCACCCAATGGGGAAAAGCTGAAGATATCGCCAAAAGGAATAAGTCTGGTTCCTCCACCTACCATTTGTTCACCTCCTCCCCTCACCCTTCAAAGGACCCTGACGCCATGGACATCAACACCATCAAAATTGGTAAACTCACCCCTGAAGAACGTCGCTGATGCATTGCAGAAGGACGCTGCTTCCGATGCCAAAAGACTGGCCATCTTTCTGGCGAATGCCCCACCTTCCCTTCAAATGGCCCCAAGCTGAAGAAGACTTTGGAGAAGAAGGTTAGGAAGGTCAAAGAAGTCCCTCAACTAAGAGAAGTTGAGGACGAGGATGATGAAGAAACTGTAGCTTGAATCTCCTTCACCATCCCAGGTGAGGATTTTTAGATGGAGGGCGTACTCCAATGCAACGACCCTCCTTTTCTTGTGTGTCTGTACTTGTATCGTCGATAACAAAACAGTCTATGCAAATCCCTGTTCACATCGTCAAACCTTCACACCTGAAAGCTGTTGGAACTCATACCCTAATCGATTCAGGAGCACAAATCTCATGCATCGACTGGGACTTTGTCCAAAAACACAAACTTCCTAAAACTAAACTCACTGCCCCCATCACTGTTAACAATGTTGACCAATCAGCCAACAAGAATGGTCAAATTCGCTTCACCACTTCCCTCTTTGTCTGCATCAGATCCATGGCCCATCAAGTCACCTTCTATATCCTCAACTGTGGAAAGGAGAATGTCATCCTCGGACTCCCTTGGCTTAAGGAAGTCAACCCCACCATTGACTGGACCTCTCACGAACTGTCCATCCCTCTGGAGTCCAATCAGTCCGATTGCCTCTATCAGAAACACACCCGCCCCCCTCCTCCAACTCCGACCACCTCTACTCCTCAACCCCCCCACCATGTCAACGTTGACACTGTCTGGGACGGATGACTCTTTGACTATATGCAGAAGGAGACTCAACAGCAACACCTTCTTCACAACCACAATGTCCGAGTCATCCAACAGATCATCCGCTGTGGCTCTCACTTTGTTCCAAATGCCACCATCGCCAAACTCACCACTGCTACTGAGCTTGCCATGGCTGCCGAAAAGGCAAAACCCAAACCAATTCTCCCACAAGAATATGCCAACTTCGCTTCTGTCTTCTCAAAAGAAGCAACCAACCATGTACCCCCCAGCCGACCCTATGACCATGAGATTAACCTCAACGAATCCTTTACCCCCAAGATCGGCAAACTCTATCCTCTCTCCCCTGATGAGAAGGCAGCTACTGAAGCCTTTCTTGATGAAAACCTTGCAGCTGGAAAGATCCGCCCATCAAACTCTCCCCAGGCTGCTTCTTTTTTCTTCGTCAAAAAGAAGGATGGAGGCCTTCATCCTTGCCAGGACTACCGATACGTCAACGAACACACTGTTTGAGACACTTACCCCCTCCCCCTCATCTCTGACCTTGTTGACAAACTCAAGGGAGCTAAGGTCTTCACTAAGTTCGACATCCGATGGGGTTACAACAACATTTGTATCAAAGACGGACACCAATGGAAGGCGGCCTTCATCACCCACAAAGGCCTCTTCGAACCCACCGTCATGTTCTTTGGACTCTGTAACTCCCCTGCCATGTTCCAACGTTTCATGAATGACTCCTTTAGAGATATGATTGCCAAAGGATGGCTCATCATCTACATGGATGACCTCCTTATCTTCTCCCCCAATGCCAAGACTCATAAGAAACACACCAAACACGTCCCACAATGCATGCAGGAACTCGACCTCCATCTCAAGCTCAAGAAATGCAAGTTCGCAGCCTCTGAAGTCGAATACCTGGGCATGATCGTCTGTCCAGATGAACTCACCATGGACCCAGTCAAACTCAACGGTATTCAAGAATGGCCAACACCCTCTAAAGTCAAGGACATCTGCTCTTTCCTTGGCTTTGCCAACTTCTACTAACATTTCATCCCCAACTACTCCAATGTCACCCACCCCCTCCTCGACCTTACCAAGAAGAACCAACCCTGGAACTGGTTGCCTTCTTGTCAGGACTCCTTCAATGAGCTAAAGAAGCTCTTTCTCTCCCAGCCCATCCTCCACCTCCCTGACCCCACCCGACCCTTTGCCATCGCCACTGATGCCTCCAAGTATGCTTCTGGAGGTGTCCTCCTGCAAACCGATGCCAATGGCGACTGGCATCCATGTTCTTACTTGTCGCAGTCCTTCTCCCCCATGGAACAAAACTATGACATCTATGATCATGAGCTTCTCACTGTCATCCATGGTCTCAAAGCCTGGTGACATTATCTCCAAGGATCCCCCTTCCAAGTTCAGGTCTTCACTGACCACAAGAACCTGATGTACTTCCACCAACCTCAGAAACTTAATTGTCGACAGGCTCAATGATTACTCGACATCTCCGACTTTGACCTCTGCCTCACTCATGTCCCTGGAACCTCCCTTGCTGCCCCTGATGCCCTCTCTCGTCGCCCGGATCTCCTCCCTACCACAGATGACGATAATGACAATGTCACCCTCCTACCCAAATCCCTCCTCGTCAATGTCATTGACATTGCCCTCCAGGAGAAACTAGCCTCCTCCACATCTGACCCTCTCATGCTTGACACACTCTGTGCTACTACTGGCAACATTCCTGCTCGCTTCTGTTCTCGACTCTCTGACTGGCAGTACGACACCGGTGTCCTCACTTACCAAGGCCATGCCTATGTTCCCCCTGATCTCCGAAAATCTGTCGTTGAACGACACCATGACCACTTCACTGCTGGCCACCCTGGTTATCTGAAAACTCACCAACTCGTCACCTCTGAATTCTGGTGGCCTGGCCTTGCCCAATTTGTATGGAAGTATGTCAAGGGTTGCGCCTCTTGTCAGTCAGCTAAGGCGAACACCCATCCCACTGTCCCTCCTCTCTGCCCCATCTCCTCCTCCTGCTCTCGTCCCTTCCAGCAGGTCTCTTGCGACTTGATCACAGACCTTCCCCTCTCTGATGGCTTTGACAGTCTTTTGGTCGTGGTAGACCATGGGCTTACTAAGGGGGTGATTCTCTGCCCTACAAAGAAATCTGTCTCTGCTGAAGGGATTGCCTCCCTCTTTTTCCACAAGGTTTACACTCGGTTTGGCCTGTACGACAAAATCATCTTGGATCGCAGTCCCCAATTCGCGTCTGCCTTCGCCAAAGAACTTGGACGACTCCTAGGATACGACCTCTCCCTCTCCACCACCTACCATCCTCAATCCAACGGAGAAACGGAACACATCAACCAGGAAGTCGAGACCTACCTCCACATCTTCTGTGGCAACTCCCCTTCCACATGGTCCCAGATGATCTCCCATGCCGAATTCGCCCACAACCACCGCCCTCACTCCATCACTAGCAAATCCCCCTTCTTCCTCACTTATGGCTTCAAACCTCGCCCCCTCCCCACTGTCATTGCTGAATCCAACCTCCCAGCAGTCAAAGAATGACTGAAGACCCTCTCTGCTGCTCGAGATGAAGCTCTGGCAGCCCATGAACTCACTAGACAAGTCATGAAAGCTCGCTCTCATGGCAAATTTACCCCTTTCTGCAAAGGCAACAAGGTTTGGCTAGAAGCCCATAACCTGAAACATCTTATCTCCCATCTGAAGTTTGCTCCCAAGCGAGAAGGACCCTTTACCATTGTCCAGGTGCTATCTCCACTTGTTTACAAACTCTGCCTTCCTCATACCTGGAAAATTCACAACACGTTCCACGCTTCCCTCTTATCACCCTATCGCGAAAACGATGTACACAGCCCGAACTTCCCTTCTCCCCCACCTGACCTTATCAATGGAGAAGAAGAGCACGAAATGGAAAAGATAATCCAACACAAGGGAACCCCGAACAATCGCCACTTCTTGATCCGATGGAAAGGATACTCAGCCGAAGAAGACTCCTGGCTTCCGGAATCAGAGTTCAAACATGCCAAGGAAATCCTGTCAGACTATAAGAACCTCCACCCCTCCATCTTCCCTCCATCCTCTTGCCCACCATCATCCTGTCACAATGCCCAACACCTCCCCTAGTCGCTCCTCCTCCATTGAAGTGGATGCTGGCTGGAACCTGCCTCCTGAAATCCCTTGCCTTGAAACCTTAGACCATGCCTGGGACGGCCTGTGGCCTCCCTCTCCTATCACTACCGAACCCGTTGTTAATCCTCCCCGTTTCGCTTCTTGGCTCCACTGCGACCCTTTTTCTTCCATTCAACAGGGACGTATGCTTGCATTTCTTGATAATTCTAACCTTTGTATCGCCCTCCAAAATCACTTAGACCCCTCCTCTCCTCTTTATTCCCTTTTTCGTATGTACATCAAACTTTCACACCTTCGCACCCATGCCAACCTCATTGCCGACGACACTGCCTGCATGCACCACTCCTTCTGCATCACCAAAACCCATCACACCCTCCGGAAACTTGTCATATCCACCATGCATCAGTTGGAGATGGACGAGTTGACTTCAGACATCCAGCGCTACGTGGAACATCTTAACACGAGATCTAACACTGACGAGCAATCCCCTGAGGCCTCTAGTGCCCCCTTGACCCTCGAGGAACTAGCTTCCATCGAACGAACAGAAGTAGCTTGGGAAGGTGAAAGAAATCGCCCTCTACCGGAGACCCACCCCCTTTATAACCACACATGCTTTCATTGCCACTGCCTCTCTCACATCCGGGCTAACTGTGTCTATTACCGTTGCCGTCACTGCAACCAACATGCCCCAGGTCATTTGGCATACCAATGCCCCCTCTTGTGTCATCGGTCTCCCACCCCCCTAGTACCCTCCTCGTCTTCCTCTTCATCCAGGTCTTCTCATCATTCTTGCAGATCTCATGCTTCCTCATCCTCCACTTCCACTCACCCTCTCACGCAACACCTCTTGTCCCCTCCGGTCCCACATACTCCTCTCCCCATTCCCCCTCCCTCAGGTCATCATCATCATCAACATCTCCCTCGTTCCAACGCGGAACTCCGTCGTCTTTCAGGCATACCAGCCAATGGGTCTCTCGACATCAACAAAGAGTGGGGATACCCCAACTACGATGCTTCCGCATACACCAACATGACAGGCTCCCTGGGTGGTGATCGCTGCATGGACCTCTAATTCATTCCGTTCTCTTGTCTTTTGTTTCTCACTGCAGTTTTGAATGTACTCCGGGGGTAATGTTACGATTCGCCCCTATTCTTTTCCCTTGTCATTTCCATTTGTCATCATCGGCCTTACCCAATGTTTCTACTTCGATAGAGTGCCCTAGAACATGCAACATGTTCATTGCACATCCTTATCTTGTTATCTTTACTTCTTCTTTCCTTTCGAACATTCTTTGCTTAGTCATAGTTGTTCCATAACCTTCTATGACCTTCCATTGTGCAGTATATAAGCCTAAGTACTTTGTCCCTTGTACCCTAGCTTAGTTCTGCTCAATCTTACCTCGTTCCCTTCATCCCCTCATTGTAACTCACTGCTACCTCTTTGGTAGGCAGACTTACCTTCAAACCACCTGCTATATGTCCTAGCAGGCAGAACACTTGATCCTAGTGGCAAGTACTTCGTCGTTACCTCAAACCCTTGACCCTACATTCCAGTTCTTTGAGCCTGCGCTCATTCCTACCCAGACCAAGCGTAACAGGTGTGAGTGGCCATAGTAAAAGACCCAACTGCACTATCCCCAGTGTCTCTACCAGCAGTGGGAGTGGTGTGCCCAACAAAGACATGCTGCCGGTCGCAAATCAAATGGAGTCGCTCTGGAAATGGGGGATGTGGGAGTCCATTATGTTGGTGATGGGCACAGACAACATCTTCTCCAGACTGCTGCCATGATTTGGCAAGTAGCATAGGATCTAGAAATACTTGAGTATTGTCCATAGGTATAAGTAAATCTCACCTATGAGTGAGTTGTCGAATTGATTTGCTTTCGCATGATATGGTTCTGGATCTGTTGCGTCAGTAGAGGATGTGATAAGTTACCACACGTACATGGATCTTGTGCTGACTTGTGTGAAAAACCATCATATCCATCTGTGATGTTTTTGTCCTGGACTGGAGAGCCTTACAAAGAAATTCATTGTTAGTGAACAGTTACATAGTGTGTACATACCTGGGCCATGTAGGGCTGTTTCAGTGGTCCTGTCATCTTCATCCAGAGATATCTCATCGATATTGGGTTCATGATGCTCATAGATCTGTGTCTTGTGGGAGAAAGGGCCATCACATTTGCTCTCTGGCTCGGTATCACCATCTCTGTCTGCATGATGGTGGGGGTGGTGGAGTGGGAACTGAAGTGTATGCTGGATCGTTGAGGTCGCAGATAGCATAAGTCCTAGATAGGGAATAGGATTGCGCCAGAACTGGCTGATTGATTTGTGAACTCCTAAGCAGAACAGGTGGATTGTTTCCCAACATGTGTGCAGATCCCCCATGTGATGAGGGAGCTGCAGAGCCACCCTGTGAAACAGGAGTCATAGAGCTTTGACGTGAAAGAGAGGAATCAGAGAGGATGCTTCAGCAGGGTGGATGAACCGAGCCTTTGTGAGATAGGAGTGATGGTGTTGGAGTGCCATGAGCAGATGGGATGGCCTCAGTCAAGTCACCAAGGGCAGACATAGGATGAGAAGCTGTGGAAGGAAGCTGAAAGCCAAATCGCGAGCCTGGCTGGGATGGCTGCTATGTCAGCTTTGGCTGGGGGGTATGTGCTGTTGTCTTAGCAGAAGGGATCTGGGTGTGTGACTAGCTTAAAGAACAAAAACAAGAGGGATGAGCCATGGTCACCTCTTTTCCTGCACTCCCTTTCGAAGAACTTGTTTTCCTCTTGATTGACTCCTTCTCTATTATGGGAGCCATCAGATTGAGGGGCTCGTTCATGGTGACAATGTCCATTGGTGTGATCTTAGCAATGGTCTGAGTCTGGATATGCTCGATGTGTTGCAATTGCATGATTTGGCTCCTGTTGCCTTTGTTCACCCTCACAGACCATCAAGTCAATGGGTGATCTTGTGAACAGAAAAGATGGGTCAGATGAACTCACTGTGATGGTTGGCAGTGAATGAGCTTACTGTCTGAAGGGACTCCATGGGTCTTCGTTTTCTTTCGTGCATCAGAGCTGACGATTTGATCGTCAAGCTGGGAACCCAGATCGGCAGTCATAGATTGCTTCTTTCCAATCCCCGCCATGAGAACCACTGCAAGAAGGATGACAACCTCGAGGACGAGTGCAGGTCAAGAGGACAACCTTTGCAATGGTTTCTGTGGTCCTTTATATGGTCACTGCAACAGGGACCTGACTCAATGTGTAAGAAAGACACATCAGCAAGATGACTTACCTCTGGGCACACGTTGACAACCCCACGGCATACGCCTAGTGCACCATTTCCGTCTATCATGACAGTGACCGATTGTGTGTACCTTAATGACACTTTGCAGTATGACCCGACTCAAAAGGGAAATTTTCTGCTCACATGACATCAAACTTGGCAACTTCAAAGTACAATTCAGTTGCCCAAGTACTTGTGACAACATCACTCAGAAGGTTGGATACATACTAGTACTAGGTAACATAGTTCATCACTCAAGCAAGTCTGCACTGAATGTTCCGCCCCTCAGAATAGTAGTCAGATTTTGCAGGAGTGGGTTCTTTGTGTAAATTTTCCCATGCTCACTTCGTGTTTGTAGCACCACAAGAGACTTCTTCAACGGTGTTGAAGACATCCATAAGAACATCTATGATAGCTGCGTGAGTAAGGGGCATATTGTCATTTGGATCACTAGAATTTTGTATGAGCTTGTAGAGTTGAGTGATGAAGGGCTTGATTGGCTCAAAGTATGGTGTGAAATGATCAAATACCATCTTTGATAGCAGCTGGCCCAGCTTCTGGTCACGTAAAGCTTCAATGTTGCTCATTGTCTTTGCCAACACCCATTGCTTGAGACAAGTCTGCTCGATGCTCTTGTCATGATGAAGTTCATTGGGTGCCTGGTAAAGTACACACACCCAAATGAGAATGTAGATGAGTGATTCAAGGTTGTGTGTGGATGTATGAATGAAGTTACTGGATGGTTTGACAAACTCTCGAAGAAGGTCAATGGCCATGAACAGTATTGTACCCTAGATGTTTTTAGTGCTAAATAGATGACATGGGAGAATTACTTATGGTGTGATCACCACTCAATATTCCTTGTTTCTCCATGTCCAGCATAGTGGCATAATCAAAGTCGATAAGCAGTCCACAGCGAAATTTCTTCTCAGCAATAATGTCTTCCCGCTTACTGTGTGCATCCGATTGGGTAGGCCAGCGAGTTGGACAGACATACACAAGAATGTTATTGAAGCTGATATCATGGTGAAGGATACAGTATGTGTCCACTAGAATATAATGAACTGGTGAGGGGAAGTGAGATTTGGTGCTTCAGCATGGCGATGTACTTACCATGAACAATGTCAATAAAAATACTCATGAGCTCTTGCAAAGAACCGAAGCCAACGAGGGGCTCGCCAACCAGCATCATCAAGAGATGTTGGTGGATGCATGTCTTGAATGATATGCCATGGACCAGAAACGTGGGTCATAGCAGGTCTGTTGTTTCATTGATGCCTTCCACCTGAACTGTCCATGATTCGACCAACTCAGGGACCCCAAGCAACCCAGCAATCTTCCTCAGAATCTCATCCTCTGTATACTTTCTACCCTTGTGCATCCAATTGTTACAGTCATCCTTTTCTGCTCGTATACACTTCCTTTCGCTCATCCTTTTTGCTTCGATAGAGTGCTTCATGCACACCTTTGTGGTTGGTTCAACTTCCGATGCTGCGCATCTTTCTCTTTTACTCATTCTCGCTTACCTGACGCTGACGCGTCCTTTGTTCTTTCTCTTTTACTCATTCTCGCTTACTTGACGCTGACGCATCCTTTGTTCTTTTACCTTCCTTGACATTCTACGCTTACGCATCGCTGGGTATATAGTCTATTCATTTACAACGATGTACTCTATTCTCGATCTGCGCAATCTAGCGTACTCTTGAGTCAATCTTAGTCCCCTCAGTCCTTAGTCTCTCAGTCCTCCCCTTAAGGGGTAGTCCTTTGATCCTTCGTTTCTTCAAGCTGAGTAGTACCTCTTCGTGAGTGTCCTGCTCGAGGAAGTCCCTTCGACATAGTCTTGGTCCTTCTAGGTACGCTCTGCATAACAAAAGATCGAGAATCTCCTCTGTCCCTCTTATTACGGAGTAGGACCCACCCCAGTTCACCATTCGAAGCATCAGAGCCCCCAGCGAAGTCTCCTCAGACGAGGAGCCCCCTCTCTCGACCGCAGAACTTCGACGACGTCGTTGCCTAGCAGGAACAAACGTTCCCAACCCATTTGTTCCCCCACTTCGTAACCCAGCACCCCCATCGTCTCGCACCACCATCATCACACAGCCTCAACCTCAGCGCCCCAGTACCCCCCTAGGATCTCCCATCGCTCTTAGCCCAGTTCTCCCACAAATCCCCCTTAGCGCCCCAGTACCCCCACAGAACCCATTACCCCAAACAGCCCATATCCCACCTAGTACCCAGACCACTCACACCATGACGGAACTTAAGGCAGCCCTCCCAGCAGACTTCTCTGGCGACCCCTCCGACGCTGTATGATGGATTAAAGCCATGAAAGCTTACTTTGAAATAAACAAAACCCTGTACTCCTCAGATGAAACCAAAATCATGACCACTCTCAACAAGATGAGCAAAGGATGAGGCATCTCCTTCTCGGAAATGTGGTATGATCGTATGGCAAACCCGAACTTCCCAGATAAAACCTTCGACAAGTTTTCCACCAACTTCGAATCCACCTTCTACCCCTTTGACACCCAAGCCACTGCCCGTCTAGAACTATCCAAGCTCGTACAGAAGTCTACAGTACTTGCGGACCCAGCGGAGAAACAGACGACGGCTTTCAGAAATACATCACCAACTTCCAGAACCTCGCAGCCAAAGCCTCCATCACCGACGACACCACCCTCATCGATCAATTCTCTCTTGGACTTGACCAACAGCTATCCATCATGATTCTCTCCATGACAACCGTCCCCACCACCATCAAAGAATGGATCGAAAAGGCGAAAACATTCCACGCCCAGAAAGCTCGCATTGCAGCCCTTCGACGAGGCCATCGTACCCCTTCCTCGTTCTCTCACACCTCCACTACCCCAGACCCCAACGCCATGGACATTGATGCCGTTCGTGTCTCGAAACTTACCCCAGCAGAACGAGCTTGCTGCTTCAGGGAAGGACTCTGCCTCCGTTGCCACCAAAAAGGGCACAATGCCACACAATGTAAAACTTTCACTTCGAAACCCTCTCGCCCCTCCCAGCCACGCATCCAAGCCACTAACACTACCCCTACCGCCACGACTCCCATCCCCTCCACCCCAAAACAATCCTCAGCCCTTGAGACCTATGTCTCCAAGCTCAAGAACACCGGAAAAGACGAAGGGGAGATCTTACAGACTCTCAAACTCTGCTTCGAGGAAGCCAAGGACGACTCCTCTTCGGGTTTTCAATAAGGGAAGAAGTTGTAACGTCTCCTTCCCTAGATATCGACACTGTAATTGTAGGCCTCTCAAATGAAAGAACCTTGCGTCTTCCTGTCCGCCTACATGCTGAGTCACAAACCGTTACCACCACCGCTCTAGTGGACTGTGGTGCCACTAGCAACTTTATCGACATCTCTCTAGTACCCAAATTTCGAAAAGCAATCTGGAAACTCCCTCAACCACTCACCGCATACAACATAGACGGAACCCCCAACCACCAGGGAACCATCCGTTTTTCCATCACAGCTAATGTCATCTTCCCCGATCTATCCGATAAAATCACTTTCCTCGTCACCTCCTTGGGTTCTTCCCGAATAATCTTAGGAATGACTTGGTTAAAAGAACGCAACCCCGTCATTGATTGGTCTGCCAACACCCTCACTCTCCAGGATGCTGTGGTACCTCCTACATCAGCAAACCAGCCTCGTGCATTACCCGAGTTTCCAGTTCCATGGGACAGGTAGCCGAGCACCCAGTTTCGGAAACTCCGGCCCAGGCTATCCCAGTCAGGGGAGCTCGCTTAACTTATTGTTTCAGCATTGTCTTGGCACTCTTAGCACGTAAGTAAATTACTCAACCTGTCAAAGCTGCCAGTTCCCTCCAGACTCGCCATCTAATACATCCGGCTGCCAGAGCAGGACAAGTTGTAGTATGCTTATTTTACATAGTATGTACTAATCATACGAGCACAACTGCTATTTTAGTCTAAGACGACGTCTAGCAGTGGGGAATTCGAACCTGAGTGTGGAGAAGCATTAAGTAAAATGGTACGAGAAGTAACGAACGTACCGGACGATGGTTGCTGCCGCCTGCGACGCCTGTGACATCGGAGCATGTCAAACTCTCGCATCGCATATTCGGATGCAACAGAACATCCACTCTCTCGAATCGAAAGGCAAACGTATCCGATATGTTCGTCTGCCTCGTTTAAATCTTCCTCCGCCTTCTCGAGCGTAAGTCGGTTGAGTTGTAATGCGATTATATTGCGGTGAACCATCTCGAAGGCGAGATCTTTCTTGAGCAAGGATATGATGCGATCACTATTTGCAGCCTCAAGAAGCAGATAAGCCTCTTGGTTGCTTTTCGGGGAGGAAGCATGGTGCCAAATGGGCGGCTTCTCGAGCTAGCAATTGTAAGAAATCAGATATGCGCTTAGATAAATGACGACTCGCTCATACTCCAATTGTCTCAGGTGGAACTTTACCTCTCACCGGCGCGACCCCTCGTGCACCGTACTCGCCGCAAGTAGTGAATAAATGCTGTGACTGGACCACATACGGCTCAGGGTATGCTGAGTGTGAGCCCCTGTCCAGCTCGTCCAGCCTGCGCCGCTTTGCGAGCTTGTTGCTGGTCTGAGATCCGGCGACATCGAATGGAGAAATGGACAGCGACATAGGTTGTGGTATGGCAGGTGAGTCAAATTGTGAAGGCGATGTGCGTGGGAGAAATTGGGACTCATTCAAACTTCGTAAAGATCAGAGCACGAGGCGTTATGAGGTATGTACTAATGATTCCTGCCATCAGAATCACGAGGTACCTAGTTACTAATAACCTACAGTGATACGTAAATAACTAGTCCTGTCTAACAGCTGTCGGTTTTCCCTAAACCCTATATCTCCTCCTTGTCATACTCATGCCCCGAGCGCAACCAAGGCGCAAACCCAAGACTCTTAGGTGTCCTCACTGTGGGAGGAAGTTCGGCGGTGT
>JBBPMV010000211.1:0-23351 GCA_038090495.1 Heimioporus retisporus | reverse complement strand
AAGGAGGCTATACCAAGTACTAATAATACCCAAATACCCTTGTCAATTCAAAAGCTCAAAAACCCTTTCCATGGTGTTGCTGTCTTAAAATATTCATATCTCCACAGCGTGTGAACCAAATCACATGGCCCTGGGAGCGTTTTTGTAGCCAAGAGTATGGGCTATCTAAGACTCCACCAAGGCTAAGCGTGATTCCCACGACCTGTGGCAGTACACATCATGCACTGCAATTGTGGCAAACATGGAAAGGGTTTTTGAGCTCACTGTAACCTGTTTGAGTGTGCATGTCAGTGATGTGGGAAGACTCATATGTACCTTTGGTAATTGGAGTAGATTAGTACATTGTAGTTCAGGGTCAAGAAGTATTGATTCTCTGCTGTGTGGAGTGTGTACTTAAATACAGTTTACATGTGAACTATAGTACCTAAAACAGTTCATTCAACAATGGAATGTTATGAAATATCCATGACTAAGCAAAGAAGTTTCAAAAAGAAAGAGCAGTAAAGATAAGAGAGATAAGGGTGTGTAACAAACACATTGTATATTCTAGACCCCTTTATCAAAGTAGAAGCATTGGGTTATGCCAATGATGGTAGGCAAGAATGATAAGGAAGAAAAGAATAGGGACAAATCATAACAATCCAGCTCTACACCATATTGATCTGGCCAGTGATGGTTCATGCAGTGGATTAGGGAAAGTAAGGTATGTGGTGTCAGCTTGTTGACTTGGTGTGGTAGGACAGCTGGTTGTACCTCATACTATGCCTTTGGAGGGGCTAGAAGTGAACGTGGTGGATCCCAAGTGCCCAATTTCACTGCCAGCAGTGTTTCAACAGCAGCCATTGTTAGCATTGGTTGATCAGGTGATGAGTAGGACAAGGTGGAATGAAGTACCTTGTTTCCAAGCTACATAGAATCAGTTTGGAACCATTTTGAAAGGATCAGGACCAGAAGTGATTGCAAGTTTGAAAATTGATTTAGAATAGAATATTGAGGTGGAGATGGATGAGGCAAGAAGATAATTTGAAATGGTTTGGATTTAACTAGATTGTGTTTGGAATGCTCTGGAATGGAATGTATCAAATGGTGATAGGCAGGAAGTTGAAATCATAATTCCTGGGGTGGTGGACCTGATGAAGGAGATGAAATATGATGAGGTATAGAAGGAGTAGGTGGACAAGGGATGACTGCAGGAGCAAATACTTCAGTAGAAGATTGTAATACCACCATAGGTGATCCTACCTCTGGTGTTTGATATTGATTCTCAGCAGAACTCTGGTCACCAGTGCTAGAAGTAGGAGGAGTTGGTGGCTGAGGAATAAATATCCCTTCATCAGTATGGATTTGAGCAAATGTCTGCTGGTCCTTACTTCTTGTGCTTTTTGTTTGTGATGGACTATCAGAGGTAGCAGCAACAGAGTGAAGAAAAGTAGGATGAGATGGAATGGTGGAAGGTCAGTAACAGTTTAAGAACTCTTGATGCCTGATAAGGTGTTGCAAGGTCCATCCTCCACAGTAGGAATTTGAATTGGAAAAATTGCCCAAAATGAAACCAAGCCAGAAATGTTGATGATTATTGACTAGATAGGTAGTCCAAGTGCCAATTGGTTCCTCCCAGTTGGTGGTAACTCCATCAGAATAAACAGTGATGTTGGAAAGGAAATTAGGCAGAATAGATGTACTTACAAGTGCAATAGCTGTTATTTCTATAATCCAATAGGGACTGTCTGAAAGACAAATCACTACATGTCATAAATCAGAATCCACTTATGTATTGGAAAGTAGAAAATGACATAGGATCAAATAGGATCAATAGGATCAATCCATATCAGATAGAACCTCATAGAATATTGTAGAACATTCTTCATGCTTACATAACAGCTTACACTATTCATTTGAAATAGCACTAGTAATCCTATTGGATAGAATACTGTAGAATAGTACAAACAAGTACATACAGTATTCATGTATATAAAGGGGACCAAATCCCCTTACCCACTCTCACTAAGAGAGTTGAATACAAAATACATTCTTCTCTTCGCAGAGACCTGAAAAGTCTGCCACACATCCCCAAGTGAGTATTCCCACTTGAGAAGTCCTCTGTCCCTTCGCATTCAAGTAGTACATAGAGTACATTCATTCTCGAAACCCACCCCTCCCTTGACTGTCTCACCTGTTTCACCCCCACCCCTCATCTCACATGACAACAACAACGACAGTGTGACAACCATGATACCACAGTCATCACGCTGTCGTTGCCACCTCATGCTCTTGCCCTCCCTCAACCTTTGCCACCTGCTACCATCTCGCCACCACCTGATGCACCTGCTCCCCCCTCAACCGCCTCACCCATTTTGCCCCCACCCCTTGTCTCACACAACAATGGCAACAACAGCGTGACAACCATGATACCACAGTTGTCACACTGTCATTACTGCCTTGTGCTCTCGCCCTCCCTCAACCTTTGCCACCACCCACTACTGTCTCACCACTGCCTCATGCACCTGCTCCCCCCTCGACCACCTTGCCACCTGCCGCCACCTTGCCCATTTTGCCCCCACCCTTGTCTCATGCAACAATGATAACGACAGCACAATGACTGTGATACCATGGTCATTGGGTTACCGTTGTCATCATCACCTCATGCTCTCATCCTCAATGACTGCTGCCCATCCCCACCTTGTGCTCCTCTCTTGACCATTGCCCATTTTGCCCCCACCCCTCATCTCACATGATGACAACAACAACAGTGAGATGACTGTGATTACCACAGTTGTCACATCATTGTTATTGTTGTCACTGCCTCATCTCCTGCCTCTCCCTCAACTTCTGCCACCTGCCACTGTCTCACTCACTGCCACCACCTTGTGTGCCTGCTTCTTCCTTGACCATATTGTTCATCTCACCACTGCCCTGTGCTCTTGCCCCTCCTTCGACCATCTTGCTGCCTGCCACCATCTCACCAGTTTCAGCCCTGCCCCTTGTCTCATGCAACAATGTCAACAATGGCACAACAACCATGATACTACAGTCGTCACATTGTTGTTGGTGTTGTCGCCACCTTGTGCTCTTGCTCCTCCCTCAACCATCGCCACCAGCTGCCATCTCGCTGTTTTGCCCTTGCTGCTCACCTTACATGACAATGATGAGGACGAGATGACCATGATACCAAGGTCACTACCTTGTTGTTGTCATTGTCATTGCTGCTGCCGCCTCATGCTCCTCCCCCTCATTTGACCATCTCACTGCCTGCTGTTACAATTCATACAGACCCCTATTCTTTTTCCTCTTCCTCCTTTGATTTCTCTTTCCTCCCTGGACAATACAGACTTGTTTCCTCCCCTAGATTGTGACTCTCTCACATGGTCAGTTGAGCCCAATCATTCTTTTCTTAGACTTCCTATGCGTTCCCACTTGTGCCACCCCGCACTATTTATACTCTTACTTTTCTCTTCATCACAGACAGCCCCATTGATTGCAGTACACTGCACTTTATACTTAGAACTCATAGCCTTCAAGGCTATTCTACCACTACTCAGGATGACTCCTTTAGACAGTGCCTTCGGGCTGCCTCAGTAGTATATATACCCAGCTGCCATGTACATTATCCTTAAGCAATTCCTACTTAGGTTTTCGCCTTCACCAGTCTCATCTCACCTCTCAAGCCCTAAGGGAATTGTGTCCCTTATCCCTTCAACCTTTGACACTCAGAACCTAGACAAAGAGGAACCCCTGACCATCTCATATACGAGACCCTTGATCTCTGGTAGTCTAACTACCCAACCCTGAACCCTCAAAACCTTTGTCTCTGGCTGTGACCCCAAGACTCCTCAGCTTGTCCCTGGCTATGTCAATCCCTCTCATAACCCTCTTGGCTAGTTAATCTAGGCCGAACCTTCATCTCTAGAATCCCTTGACTTGTGCAGGTGATCCTACCAAGTCTTCACTTGTCCCTACCCAGGTCAAGTGTAACACCTGCCATCAGACTGCCCATTTCACCCCTGCCCCTGGTCTCATGTGACAACAACAATGATGGCATGTTGGCCATGATACTGTTACAGTTATGCTTCTCTTTTGTCCTATATTCCTTTTCTGCGCATTCACTCTGATACGAGACCTCCTTAACTCCTTTTCCTTGCACCGATCTTCTTTCATTTCCGATGCTGCGCATCTTTACTCATTTCCACTTACTAAACGCTTACGCGTCCTTTTGTTCTTCTTGATTCTATAACCTTCGATGCTTACGCGTCCTTCTGTTCTTCATCTTTCCATGACATTTTACGCTTACGTGTCAACAAGTATATAGTCCATTCATTTACAACGATGTACTCTATTCTCGATCTGCGCAATCTAGCGTACTCTTGAGTCATCCTCAGTCCCTCAGTCCTCCTCTCTAGGAGTAATCCTTCGTCCCTTCGTAACACCTCAGTCCTCCTCTCTAGGAGTAGTCCTTCGTCCCTTCGTAACACCTCAGTCCTCCTCTAGAAGTAGTCCTTCGTCCCTTCGTTTCTTCGAGCTGAGTTGTACCTCTTCCTGAGTGTCCTGCTCGAGGAATTCCCTTCGACTTTAGTCTTGGTCATTCAAGGTATGCTCTGCGTAACAAAAGATCAAGAATCTCCCCTGTCCCTCCTATTATGGAGTAGGACCCACCATCGTTCATCATTCATAGCATCAGAGCCCCTAGCGTAGACTCCTCAGATGAGGAGCCCCCTCTCTCGACCACAGAACTTCGCCGACGTCATCGCCTAGCAGGACGGAACGTTCCCAACCCATTAGCATCACCACTTCGTACCCCAGCAGCCCCATCGCTTCGCACCACCCCCACACAGTCCCAACCTCAGCGCCCCAGTACTCCCTTAGGATCTCCCATCGCTCTTAGCCCAGTCCTCCCACAAGTCCCCATATCCCAAGCAGTGCCCCCCATCGTCAGTGCCCCACCTAGTACCCAAACCACCCACACTATGACGGAATTAAAGGCAGCCCTCCCAGCAGACTTCTCCGGCAACCCCTCTGACGCCGTACAATGGATCAAAGCCATGAAGGCTTACTTCAAGATAAACAAAACCTTGTACTCCACCGACGAAACCAAAATCATGACCACTCTCAACAAGATGAGCAAAGGACGAGGCATCTCCTTCTCAGAGATGTGGTATGATCGCATGGCAGACCCGAACTTCCCTGACAAAACCTTCGATAAGTTCTCCACCAACTTCGAATCCACCTTCTATCCCTTCGACACCCAAGCCACTGCCCGTCTAGAACTATCCAAACTAGTACAGAAGTCTACCCGTGGACCCAATGGAGAAACAGACGATGGCTTTCAGAAATATATCACCGACTTCCAGAACCTCGCAGCCAGAGCCGCCATCACCGACGACACCACCCTCATCGATCAGTTCTCTCTTGGGTTAGACCAACAATTATCCATCATGATTCTCTCCATGACAACCATCCCCACCACCATCAAAGAATGGATCGAAAAGGCCAAGACCTTCCATGCTCAGAAAGCTCACATTGCAGCACTCCGACGAGGCCATCGTACACCCTCCTCGTTCTCTCGTACCTCCACCACTCCAGACCCCAACGCCATGGACATTGACGCCACTCACATCTCGAAACTTACCCCAGCAGAACGAGCCCACTGCTTTAGGGAAGGACTTTGTCTCCGTTGCCGACAAAAGGGACACAACGCCACACAGTGTAAAACCTTTACTTCGAAACCCTCTCGTCCCCCCCAACAACATATCCAAACCACCAACACCACCCCCGCCACTGCTTCCTCTCCCCCTCCTCCGAAACAATCCTCCGCCCTTAAAACGTATGTTTCCAAACTCAAGACCACCGGAAAGGACGAGGGAGAAATCTTACAAACCTTTAAGCTCTGCTTCAAGGAAGCCAAGGACGATTCCCCTTCGGGTTTTCAGTAAGGGAAGAAGCTGTAACGTCTCCTTCCCTAGATATCGACACTGTAATTGTAGGTCTCTCCAATGAACGAACTTTACGCCTTCCTGTTCACCTACATGCTGAGTCACAAACCGTTACCACCACTGCTCTCATAGACTGTGGTGCCACCAACAACTTCATCGAGTCTCTCTAGTGCCTAAACTGCAAAAAGCAATTCGGAAACTCCCTCAACCTCTCACCGCATACAATGTAGACGGAACTCCCAATCATCAAGGAACCATCTGCTTCTCCATCACGGCAAACGTCATTTTCCCCGACCTCTCTGACAAAATCACTTTCCTTGTTACCTCCTTGGGTTCTTCTCGCATAATCTTAGGAATGACTTGGTTAAAGAAATGCAACCCCATCATTGATTGGTCCGCCAACATCCTCACTCTCCAGGATGCTGTGGTACCTCCTAGTGAGCGTCCACCCTGGAAGGATGTTGACGAGACCTACCCCCAACACCTTGGAAAGATCACATTATCTACCCAACTGGCACAACAGAATCTACCCAAAGAAACTCAACTTCCCTCTTGGTGCACCGATTATATTGACGTTTTCTCTGAAAAAAATGTTTGAAACCTTACCCCCCCATCATTATTTTGACCACTCCATCGACCTAAAGCCATCTTTCATTCCTAAAATTGCCAAAATATACCCCCTCAACCCGGCCGAAAAGGAGGCTTGCCAAACGTTCATTGAAGAAAATCTGAAAACTGGTCGAATCGTCCCTTCGAAATCCCCTCAGGCTTCCCCATTCTTCTTCATACCCAAGAAGGATGGAACCCTTCGCCCCTGTCAAGACTACCGATATCTTAACTCACATACCATCCGCAACGCCTATCCATTACCTCTCATTTCGGAGCTAATCGATGACATGAAAGATTCCACCCTCTTCACCAAGTTTGATGTTCGTTGGGGATATAACAACATTCGTCTACGCGAAGAAGATCAGTGGAAAGCGGCATTCATCATGCCCCTAGGTCTCTTTGAACCAACGGTCATGTTCTTCGGCTTCAACAATGCCCCCCCCACTTTCCAGGCTTTCATGAATCACATCTTCACAGACATGATCACCAAAGGATGATTGAAAATCTATATGGACGATATTGGGATCCACACACAACACGACTGCGAACTCCACCACACCCACACTAAACGAGTCCTCCAACGCCTCCATGAAAATAATTTATCATTAAAAATTTCTAAATGTACTTTCGACTCCCCTCAGATGGAATACCTCGGTTTAGTCATTGGCCAGGGACATATACACATGGATCCGACAAAACTCTCAGCCATCGCAGACTGGAAACCTCCTACCTCGGTCAAGGGCGTTCGTTCCTTCCTCGGCTTCGCAAACTTCTATCGTAAATTCATCCCTGGCTTCTCTAATCTAGTGGCCCCTCTCACCCTCCTTACCCGCAAGAACGAACCCTGGCTCTGGACCCCTCTCCAACAGTGTGCCTTTGATACCTTGAAAGCTCGCTTCTCCTCCTCCCCTGTCCTCGCCTTCCCTGACATCTCTCAGCCCTTCACCATCATGTCGGATGCCTCTCTCCTAGCTGCCGGCGCTGTCCTTCTTCAAGCTGATACCAACGGCAATTCACACCCATGCGCCTACTTTTCACAGACTTTCACCCCAGCTGAACGAAACTATGACATTTACGATCGTGAACTCCTGGCAGTCATTCTGGCTCTCCAGGAATGGCAGCAGTACCTCCAGGGCACTCCCCACCCTGTCACCATCATCACAGATCACAAGAATCTCACATATCTCAAGGACCTTCGCAAACTCTCTCGCCGGCAGGCTCGTTGGTCGCTTCTTCTCCAAGATTTCGACATTGTCTGGCAGGTTACTCCGGGTTCTCACATGGCCCCCGCAGATGCTCTCTCTCGCAACGTCGAGGTAGACACCTCCCTGGACAATGTCTCTTCCATTCTCCCTGACCTGGTTGTCATCTCTGCTCTCGATCTTGCCCTTGCAGATAATATCCGCCGGTCCTCCTCCTCCGATCCCCTTGTCATCCACGCCCTCCAATCCCTACAGGACAACTCCTCTCTCTTCCCCCATTCTTCCCTTGCTGACTGGTCCTTCGACAATGGCCGTTTGTACTTTCGCAACCGACTCTATGTTCCCCCTGCCTCCCACTCTGCTCTACTCCGCTCTCTCCATGAATCGCCCACCACAGGGCACATGGGATTCTTCCAGACGAAAACTCTCATTGAACGCGACTTCTGGTGGCTGGGCTTGTCCACTTTCATTCGTAACTTCATCGCTGGCTGTGCTCTCTGTCAACAGTCTAAGGTCAACACCCACCCCACTGCACCCCCCCTCTCCCCCATCCCTTCTTCCACCTCTCTCCCTTTCCGCCAGCTCTCCATGGACCTCATCACGGACCTCCCCCTCTCTTCTGGCTTTGATTCCTTGCTGGTCGTGGTCGACCATGGGCTTTCGAAGGGGGTAATTCTCATGCCTTGTTTGAAAACCATTGACGCTGCAGGAGTAGCCCTCCTGTTCTTCAACAACGTCTTCAAATGTTTTGGTCTACATGACTCCATTATCTCCGATCGTGGCCCCCAATTTGCATCCGCTTTCGCCAGAGAGTTAGCCTGCCTACTTCACTACGACGTCCAACTATCCACTGCGTATCACCCTCAGACCGATGGACAGACAGAACAAACCAATCAGGAAATCGAAACTTATCTTCGACTGTTTTGTGGCAATCAACCCCATTCCTGGTCTTCATTCATCTCCTCTGCTGAGTTCCACCACAACTCTTCCCCCCACTCCTCTACGAAAACATCCCCCTTCTCCCTCATGTTAGGCTATGACCCTTGCGCTTACCCTCCCCTTGGAAAGACTTTCATTCCCGCCCTCTCCTCCTGTCTCACTGCCCTGGAAGAATCCCGAAAGGAAGCCCTAGCAGCACATGAATCAGCCTGACACCTCATGACCCAACACTGCACTCGGAAGTTTTCCCCTTGGAAGGTCGGCGATAAGGTATGGTTAGAAGCCACCAACCTCTGCATTCCCTATCCTTCCAGGAAACTTGCACCCAAGCGGCTGGGTCCCTTTGAAATTTCTCAGGTACTATCTCCTCTATCGTATCGCCTCTGCCTACCCCCCACATGGAAAATTCACAATGTTTTCCACGCCACTCTCTTATCATCCTTCCGCTCCACTGATGCACATGGTCCCTCATTTCCCACACCACCCCCTGACATTATCGACGGAGAAGAAGAGTACGAGGTTGACAGCATTCTCGCACACAAGGGATCCCCTGGCCGTTATCAGTACCTGACCGCATGGAAGGGATATTCCGCAGCAGAAAACACCTGGGAACTGGAAAGTAATCTCCGTCATGCCAAGGACATTCTCTCAGATTATAAACGGACTCACTCTCTACGATAGCATGGACCCAATCCCCATTGAACTTGCATACTCACAACTATTTTCCCCTCGTGCTCATGCCAGACATTGGTTTCTTCTTCGTCATCCCACTTTATCTTCTTCCCATTTCCTTGAACACGAATACTTCTGCCGTTTCAACGACTGTCCCGTTCATATAAAAGATTACTAAACAAAATACCCTCTTTGTATGATCCTTATCGTTTTCCTTTTCTCACTCTTCATAAACCTCTTCACTGCCTCACCTATTTTTCACCATGTCCATTACTTCCTCATCTTCCTCTTCATCTCCACTCTCCGTTTCTTCTCCGTTACGCTCCAGACCAGTGCAGGCTACATTCTTACCCACCTCCGCCATCTACACCCTCTATGCCGCCATCCTCGCCAATCCCACCCTCGTCCATGCCCTCAAGACTGATCCCCTCTATAACGAAGATGAAATCTCTCAGGAACTCGTACGCCTTTTTCTTGACGTCTCCAAAGTACAATTGTACCATTCCCAGCTGCCCCTTCTGATCTTCCGGCAGCTTTCGGACTCCCCCTTCATCTTTTGATTGGTCGCCTTCCAGATCGTATTCTTTCTATTCTCCATCTTCATGGTTTCCATGGTTTCGTCGAATGACTTGATCCTATCACCCTTTATCCCACCTTTCGCCGTATTTACCTCTCTCTTCCTCATGATGCGCAGGATAGATATCTCAATTCCATTACTTCTATTCCCACCGTTGCCACCTCCTCCTTCCTCTCAGCTCCCGCCTCCCCTCCTCCTCTGCCGATTGCCCCTCCTGATGCCTCTACCCCTCTACCACTCGTCTCTCGCCTCTCCTCGGTCCGACTAATCCCCCACGATCGTGTCAACGACTCCCCCTTTTGCTCAGACGGTTTCATTGTAGATGGACATGTCCTCTCCCTCAACTGAGACCATATCCAATTCTTCCAAAACCCTGCCGGGCGACGTATCCTCTCTTCTGCGGTTCAAACCCTCACTTCCCCTATCATTCGTCCTCCTGCGACCGCCTCTACCATCTGCTACCATTGTCATCGCTCTGGACACTATTGCAAAAATTGTTCTGAATACCGCTGCCCTTCTTGTCTCATCTACACTCCTGGACATCCATCCCATATCTGCTTCACTATCCAATGCTCTGCTTGCTCTCGTTGGGGTCATTCTGACCGATTCTGTCCTACTCGCACTTGTGCTCATTGTGATGAGGCAGGACATATCTTCTCCAACTGCCCCTTTGAAAATCTCTCTCCTTCCCAGGCATTCGCGGCATCCTTTCCTCCTCCTCCTTTGGCAGATTCGGCTTGATCTTGAGGTCAGGGACTTCAAGGCTTGGAAGGGGGTAATGTTACGGTTATGCTTCTCTTTTGTCCTATATTCCTTTTCTGCACGTTTACTCCAATACGAGACCTCCTTAACTCCTTTTCCTTGCACCGATCTTCTTTCATTTCCGATGCTGCGCATCTTTACTCATTTCCACTTACTAAACGCTTACGCATCCTTTTGTTCTTCTTGATTCTATAACCTTCGACACTTACGTGTCCTTCTGTTCTTCATCTTTCCATGCCATTTTACGCTTACATGTCGACAAGTATATAGTCCATTCGTTTACAATGATGTACTCTATTCTCGATCTGCGCAATCTAGCGTACTCTTGAGTCATCCTCAGTCCCTCAGTCCTCCTCTCTAGGAGTAGTCCTTCATCCCTTCGTAACACCTCAGTCCTCCTCTCTAGGAGTAGTCCTTCATCCCTTCGTAACACCTCAGTCCTCCTCTAGGGGTAGTCCTTCGTCCCTTCATTTCTTCGAGCTGAGTTGTACCTCTTTGTGAGTGTCCTGCTCGAGGAATTCCCTTCGACTTTAGTCTTGGTCATTCAAGGTACGCTCTGCATAACAGATACCATGATTGTCACATTGTTGTTATCATTGCTGTTGTCATTGTCGTTTCCACCTCATGCTCCTGCCCCTCTTTCTACCATCACTGCCAGCTGCCATCTCGTCCACCCCATTCCTCATCTCACATGACAACAATAATGATGGCACAACGACCATGATACCACAGTTGTCATGTCATTGTTATTGTTGTCATTTTCGCCGCTGGTTCAACAACATTGCTGCTGTAGTACCATTGTCTCGCCCCCACCCCTTGGCTAGCATGATGACATGACAACCATAATAATTTAGCTTATTTTCCATCATAGTACATATTAATAACTACATTTAAATGTACTGGTAATGGCTAGCCAACTTGAAGCTGACTTTGCCAGCTAAGCTGACAGAGTGGAGCCGATGACTTCCAGAACCAGCAGCTCAACTATGTCTCAATGAGCTGATGGCTTGGCTATGACTTAAGCTGGCTATGAGTTGGAGTCACAGCAACACTACCTCCACCTCAATGACAATGACGTGGCCAGGGCCAGCAAGCCAATGGTGTGACACCACCACATGATGACAATGATGTGGCAGGGATGCACAGCAGCACACCCACCACCTCAATGACAATGATGGGGTGAGGGGACATGACCTAACAGTGTGCCGCCACCACCACACAATGACAATGACACAGGCAGGGAGATACAACAGTGCACCCACCACCTCAACAATGATGACTGGTGGGTGGTATAGCAACCCAATGGTGTGCCACCACTACATGATGACGACACAGGTGCCACCACTACCACACCATGATGATGATGTGGGTGAGGACGCACAACCATCAGCAAAAACCAATCTGGCTTGACAGTGCTGGACAGCACTGGACAGTGCCATAGTGCTCATAATGAGGGTCCATTTAAATAGTAATATGATAGTACTATCCCAGCTTCTCATAGTGTTTGCATAGTTCATAGTATCCCATAGTGTCTCATAGTGTTTTCATAGTTCATAGTATCCCATAGTGCCTCATAGTGTTTTCATAGTTCATAGTATCTCATAGGGTTTTCATAGTTCATAGTATCTCATAGGGTTTTCATAGTTCATAGTATCTCATAGGGTTTTCATAGTTCATAGTATCTCATAGTGTTGTCATAGTGTTTTCATAGTATTGTCATAGTGTGCCATAGTGTTGTCATAGTGTGCCACAGTGTTGTCATAGTGTCCTATAGTGTACCATAGTGTGCCATAGTATGTCCATAGTACATTCATATTGACATACCACATTTATACTTTGTAATCATCAATACTTCATCAAAATATAATAAATTTGAATTTTATAAAAATTATATATTACATAATACATATTAAATAACTATATATGAATATACTTCTAACATGACATAATCATAACAACATCACATGACATTACCATAATTGGAAACTACTCCTAACCTTGATCACATAAGCATTTTTGGAAATGCCCCTAAATCAACAAATAAGCAGATATAAATAGGATTGAGTAATAACATACCATATATGTATGATGATAAGATAATAAGTGGTGATGACCAATAATGAAGAGTAAAAGTGGTGATGGTAAAAGTAGAGAAGCAAGAGAGGGTGAGAAATTTTTCGAAGATTTTTGGGTTTATATAAGCCAGGTGATACAAATAAGTACAAATAGTCAATTGGACTTGTCCACTTTTTTCACTTGAAGTATGGGAAAGACCTTCCTCAAAAGGTAACCTACACTTCAAAACTCCAGTCACAAGTGTTTACAGCACTTGGGCTACACTTCTAGCTACACTTTTGCTACACTTTTGTTACACTTTGCCAATGCTTTTACTACACTTTTGCTACACTTTTTGTACGCTTTTTTGCTACACTTTTGCTACACTTTTCCAACACTTTTGTTACACTTTTGCTACACTTTGGCTACACTATGCCAACATTTAGCCTACACTTTTGCTACACTTTTTGTACACTTTTTTGCTACACTGTTCCTACACTTTTCCAACACTTTTCCAACACTTTGCCTACACTTTGCCTACACTTTTACTACACTTTTACTACACTTTTTGTACGCTTTTTTGCTACACTTTTGCTACACTGTTCCAACACTTTTCCAACACTTTGTCTACACTTTGCCTTCACTTTTACTACACTTTTCCTACACTTTTTGTATGCTTTTTTGCTACACTTTTGGTACACTTTTCCAACACTTTTCCAACACTTTGCCTACACTTTTACTACACTTTTACTACACTTTTACTATACTTTTTGTACACTTTTTTGCTACACTTTTGGTACACTTTTCCAACACTTTTACGACACTTTTACTACACTTTTGCTACACTTTTTGTATGCTTTCTTGCTACACTTTTTCAACACTTTTCCAACACTTTACCTACACTTTGCCTACACTTTTACTACACTTTTGCTACACTTTTTATACACTTTTTTGTTAGACTTTTCCTACACTTTTTCAACCCTTTGCCTACACGTTGCCTACACTTTCACTACACTTTTACTACATTTTGTGTACACTTTTTTGGTAAACTTTTCCAACACTTTTGGTACACTTTGCCAACACCTTGTCAACACTTTTCATACACTTTTTGTACACTTCTTCTACACTTTTAGTACCTTTGTCTACACTTTTTCCTATACTTTTTGTGTGTACTTTGGGTACACTTTTGGTACACTTTTCCAATGCTTTTCCTATGCTTTGCCAACACTTCTCTTACACCTTTTGTATACACTTTTTCAATAAATTTCCTGTGCTTTGTCAACACTTTGTTAACACTTTTGGTACACTTTTTGTATGCTTTTTTGATACACTTCTGCTGTACTTTGCTGGCATTTTTTCAATACTTTTCAATTACTTTTTATACATTTTTGTTTACTTTTCTATCACTTTTGCTATATTTTTGCTATTACCTTGGCTATACTTTTGCTACATGTTTGCTATACATTTTGCATGCTTTTTTTGCTACACTTTACCAGCACTGCGAAAGCATGCTAAAAACATGCAAAGGTAGACAAAATGTTAGAAAGTTACATTTTAGAAAAGTATTGAAAATATGTAGAAAATATGTAGGAAAAATATACAGATAATATTGGAAAAGTATTGGAAAAGTGTACACAGAGTGTACCAAATGTACAAAGAAGTGTACAACAAGTGTAGGAAAAGTGTTGGAAAAGTATTGGACAAGTGTTTCAAAAGTGTTCCAAAGAAGTGCATAACAAGGGTAGGAAAAGTGTTGGTAAAGTATTGGAAAAGTGTACCAAAAAAGTGTACAACAATGTAGGAAAAGTATTGGAAAAGTGTTGAAGAAGTGTTTCAAAAGTGTACCAAAAAAATATACAAAAAGTGTGGGAAAGTGTACAAAAAGTGTTGGAAAAGTGTTGGAAAAGTGTTGGAAAAGTGCTGGAAAAGTGTTGAAAAAGTGTACCAAAGAAGTGGGAAAAGTGTTGGCAAAGCTTTGGAACAGTGTTGAAAAAGTGTACCAAAAGTGTACCAAAGAAGTGTACAAAAAGTGTAGTAAAAGTGTAGTAAAAGTGTAGGCAAGATGTTGGCAAAGTGTTGAAAAAGTGTTGGAAAAGTGTAGCAAAAGTGTAGCAAAAAAGCACACAAAAAGTGTAGCAAAAGTGTAGGATAAGTGTTTGCAAAGTGTAGCCAAAGTGTAACAAAAGTGTTGGAAAAGTGTAGCAAAAGTGTAGCAAAAAAAGTGTACAAAAAGCATAGCAAAAGTGTAGGATAAGTGTTAGCAAAGTGTAGTATACAAGTTATTGGTTAAATATAGTTGGAGGTGTAGTTCATGAAAGCACTATGACATACTATGGCATTCTATGAAAACTCTTTGAAAACACTATGAGAACACTATGACACACTATATATCATCAAAATACTATCAGTGACTATGGCACTATGAAATCACTATGGCACTATGAAATTACTATGACACTATGAATAAACTATGAAAATACTATGACACTATGGTGCACTATGATGAGACCCAGTATTTGCTGATGACAGTGCACCTACCACCTCAACGGTGATGACATGGTGAGGGGATGGCAACCCAATGGTGTGCCACTACCATGTGACAACAACGATGCAGGCAGGGAGGTGCAACAGTGCAGCCACCACCTCAATGATGATGACTGTCAGTGGTATGGCGACTCAATGGTGTGCTGCCACCACACAACAATGACACAGGTGCCACCACTACCATGCCACGACAACAATGCAGGCGAGGATGTGCAACAGCACACCCACCACCTCAACGGTGACAATGTGGTGAGGGGATGGTGACCATGGCATGCCACCACTGTGCAACAACAATGATGCAGGTGAGGATGCACAACAGCATGCCCACCACAACAGTGACGATGTGGCAAGGGATGGCAACCCAACACCATACCACCACCATGCGATGACAGAGTATGGGTGACCCAGTGGTGTGCTGCCACCATACAACGATGACAACAATGTGACAGGTGGTAGAGTGACTGAACAACCCACCATCAATCACCACCACTATTGCAATGATGACGTGGGCGAGGACATGCAACAGTGTGCCAACCACCTTGACGACAACATGGCAGGGGATGGCAACCCCACAGCAAGTTGCAACTGCCATGTGACAATGAAGCAATGGTAGGGCAGCTGAATGGCATGCTGCCACCACTGTTGCTGCACCACCGCAACAATGGTGTGAGCAAGCATGCTGCAACAGCACAGCACCACCCACCTCTGCAACAATGGCACAGTGGGCTAGCAAACGAACGGTGCACCACTACCACCGCTGTCACAACAATGATGTGAGCGAGAACGCTGCAATGGCGCATCCACCACTTCAATGATGGCAGTGTGACAGGCAGTAGGTGTTACACTTGGCCTGGGTAGGGACAAGCGAAGACTTGGTAGGATCACCTGCACAAGTCAAGGAATTCTAGAGATGAAGGTTCGGCCTAGATTAACTAGCCAAGAGGGTTATGAGAGGGATTGACATAGACAGGGACAAGCCAAGGAGTCTTGGGGTTGTGGCCAGAGACGAAGGTTTCAAGGGTTCAGGGTCAGGTAGTTAGACTACTGGAGATCAAGGGTCTCATATATGAGATGGTCAGGGGTTCCTCTTTGTCTAGGTTCTGAGTGTTGAAGGTCAAAGGGATAAGGGGTACAATTCCCTTAGGGCTTTGAGAGACAAGATGAGACTGGTGAAGGTGAAAACCCAAGTAGGAATTGCTTAAGGATAATGTACATGGCAGCTGGGTATATATACTACTGAGGTGGCCCAAAAGCACTGTCTAAAGGAGTCATCCTGAGTGGTGGTAGAATAGCCTTGAAGGCTATGAGTTCTAAGTATAAAGCGCAGTGTACTGCAATCAATGGGGCTGTCCATGATGAAGAGAAAAGTAAGAGTATAAATAGTGCAGGGTGGTGCAAGTGGGAACACATAGGAAGTCTAAGAAAAGAATAATCAGGCTCGACTGACCATGTGAGAGAGTTGTGATCTAGGAGAGGAAACAAGTCCATATTGTCCAGGGAGGAAAGAGAAATCAAAGGAGGAAGAGGAAAAAGAATAGGGGTCCACATGAATTGTAACATTACCCCTGTTGTATGGTGAAATCCCTGAGTTCACCTTAGTCAAATACGTCCCCCTCGTTACTGATGTGGTCAGCATTGTTGACTTCAAAGTCGACATTGTCCCAAGCCCAGGAGACATCCTTGTCAGTAGTGGGGTTCCAGTTGTCAGCATCTCCCCAGGAGTCATCTCAGCTGTAGAACCCAGAGCATCCCCAGTTATGCCCATGCTTGTAGGTGCAGTAATGGCAGGGTTCGTGATTGTGGCGAGGGGGGTTGCGGGGGTCAGTGCCGATGCTTTGGAGGCACTGCTTGCGGTGAAGTTGGGGCAGTCCCAGGTTCGGTGTCCACTCTTTTTGCAGTGGTGGCACTTAGGGTGATGGTTGGGTTGTGCAGTGTCAGCAGAGTATTCTTGCTCCCATCCGGTGGGAGCAGGGGTAGGGGTTTCTTCTTTCAGTGTGTTGACAGGAATGGGAAATGGGGCAGATTCCGTGGTGACCAGGTGGAGATCATGGGGGCAGGCATTGGAGAGATCAAGCAAGGAGTTGGCTGCTCATAGGGAGGCGGGGGTGTGCACAGGGGTGGGGAGGGGTTCGATATTCTCCTGATTTGGGTGAGGGGTTGGGGATCGTCCTCAAAAGAACGAGTTGGAATTCAGGAGGTGGTGGAGTATGGTGGGGATGAAGGTGATGGTTCGGTTTGAAAAATACATGCATCTTTCATTGATGCTAAAGGCCTCAATTAGAGGCTGGAGGATGGGGCGGAGGATGGTGGCAGGAATTAGTTCCTGGATGAAGTGGCTGAAGCTGAGGTGGTATAGGGTGTCAAGGATTTCTTGACGCTGTTGTGTCACCAGTACTCTTTGGGCGATGTTGTCGGGGGAGGGTCTGGTGATGAGGAAAGCCTCTTGAGCCCTGTTGGAGTTGAACATTTGCACGATGTGTGTTACCTCCATGCAGAAGGTGTAGCAATGGTCAGTTTCTAGGTAGCAGCATGCCCCTTCATGGGTGAGTACCCAGTGGAATAGAAGTTGGTGAGTGTAGTGGATGAGGCAGTGGATGTGGATAGGGTATTCTGGGTGGACTGGGGTGGGGTGGAAGGAGGAGGGAGTCCTGACAGAGGAGGTGGTGAGGTTGGAGAAGAGTGGGGATGTGGAGGTTGGGGTTGGGGGGGTGGGGATGAATGGTCTGGGGAGGCAGTAATGGTGGAGGTGGAGGGGGAGACAGGAGTGTTGGTGGAAGACATTGTTTCTGGAAGGGGGATTGCTAGGTTGAGAAGAACTAGTTTGAAAAGTGTTTGGGTGGAGAGGAACTGATGACATGTCGTGGTGGGCGATTGAATTTCTGAGGAAATGCGGTGGGTCAGAGGAGTTTATATTTGGAGAGGATGTCCTGTGCGTGTGATAGATCTTTTTCTGGTACCCATGAGTCATCTTCTGGGGAATAGCCTTTCCATCTCACAAGGTACTGCCCATGAGAGGGGTTGCCATGGTGTCTGATGATACATTCTATTTTGTATTCTTCTTCTCTGCCAATCAGATCCGGTGGTGGAGAGGGGAAGTTTGGGCCATGTATGCTGTTCTCACGATAGGGGGAGAGCAGTGATGCATGGAAGATGTTGTGAATTTTCCAGGTGATTGGGAGCCATAGTTGGTAAGTGACCGGTGAGAGAACTTTGGTGATGGTAAAGGGGCCTTCTCTTTTGGCTGAGAGCTTTGGGTGGATGATGGATCTTTTGAGGTTTTTGGCGTCCAGCCATACTTTATCTCCTTTGACGAATGGGATGAATTTTCTGTGATATCAGGACTTCATGAGTTGGCATGCAAGGTCATGTGCAGCCAATGCTTCATTGTGGGCAGCTGATAGTTCCTTGAGGTGGGATTCTAATGCAGGTAGCTGTGTTTCAGAAATAACTGTGGGTAGGGGGCAGGGTTCATATCCCATCATGAGAAAGAATGGGGATTTCCCAGTGACAGAGTGTGGGTGGTGGTTATGGGCAAATTCAGCATTGGTAATGTGTTCTGCCCAAGCTGTGGGATTGTTGCTGCAGAAGATCCATAGATAAGTTTCTATTTCTTGGTTGACCTGTTTGGTTTCTCCATCTGTCTGGGGGTGGTAGGCAGTATTGAGAGAGTGGTCATATCCAAGTAGTTTCCCTAGTTCTTTTGCAAAGGTGGAGGCGAATTGGGGTCCTCGGTTAGAGATTATTTTGTTGTATAGGCCAAATCTTTTATATACTTTGTTGAAGAAAAGGGTGGTGATACCTTCAGTGGAGGCAGTTTTCAGTGATGGGCATAAAATTATTCCTTTTGTAAGCCCATGGTCGACCACAACCAGCAAGGAATCAAACCCAGCGGACCTGGGGAGATCAGTGATGAGGTCACAGGAGATTTGCTGGAAGGGGCAGGAGCTCCGAGAGGGAATAGGGAGGGGGGGGAGGTTGTGGGGTGGGTGTTGGTCTTGGCCTGTTGGCAGTGGAAACACCCTTCAACGTATTTGCGCATGAAGGTGGTGAGTCCAGACCACCAGAATTCAGTGGCCACTAATTGGCAGGTCTTCAGGAAACTGGGATGTCCCACAGAGAGGTGGTCATGGCAGCATTGAACAACTGATCAGTGGAGATCGGGGTTGTTCAGAACATACACACATCCTTGATAGGTGAGTATTCCCACATCATAGTTCCAATCAGAGAGGCAGGATCACAGGGTGGTGGGGACCTCTCCTGAGAGGGCCTGTAAGGAGTCCAGGATGAGGGGATCCTTCTTGGAGGAGGACTTTAACTTGTCAGTTAAGGCAGTGTCAATTAGATTGACAAATAGGGATTGGGGAAGCATGGTAATGTTGTGATTCTCTGTTTCGTCATCAGGGACAAGGTCAGGGCGGCGAGAGAGGGCATCTGGTCCTGCTAAGGAAGTTCCAGGGATGTGGATCAGGCGGAGGTCGAAATTGGCTAGATCTAGTAGCCACTGGGCTTGTCAGTGATTAAGGTCTTGTGGCTGCCAGAAATATGTGAGATTTTTGTGGTCAGTGAAAACTTGAATTGGGGTTGGATGTCCTTTGAGGTATTGTTTCCACATTTTGAGGGCCCAGATGACAGCAAGGAGTTCTCAGTCATAGATATTATAGTTTTGTTCTGCAGGGGAGAATGATTGCAAGAGATAAGAGCAGGGTTTCCAGTCCCCATTACTGTTGGTTTGGAGGAGGATTCCTCTGGTGGCATATTTTGAGGCATCAGTGGCAATGGTGAATGGTTTAGCTAGGTTGGGAAATTGGAGAACTGGTTGTGACAGGAACTTGTTTTTAAGTTCTTCAAAGGCTTTGTGACACTTGTCGGTCCACATCCACAGGGTGGTTTTCTTGGTGAGGTTGAGGAGAGGACATGCTATATTGGAGTAGCTGGGGATGAATCTCCTGTAGAAATTGGCAAATCCCAGGAAGGACCGCATGTCTTTGACTTTGGTCAGGGTGGGCCACTTTTTGATTCCGTCGAGTTTGACAGGGTCCATGGCTAGGGTTCCTGGTTTGACGATCATTCCTAGGTATTCTACTTCCTTGGTGGCAAAGTAGCATTTGGAAAGTTTCAAGTGAAGGTCCAACTCCTTCATCCGTTGGAGAACTCTTTTTGTTCTTTCAGTGTGGATTTCTTTGTCAGGGGAGAAGATAAGGAGGTCATCCATATAGATGATTAACCATCCCTCAGTGATCATGTCTCAGAAGGAGTCATTCATGAATCTTTGAAAAGTAGTGGGGGAGTTGGTTAGCCCAAAGAACATGACAGTGGGTTCAAAAAGTCCTTTGTGGGTGATGAAGGCTGCTTTCCATTGGTGTCCATCCTTGATTTGGATGTTGTTGTATTCCCATTGGATGTCAAATTTAGTGAAGACCTTGGCATCTTTTAGTTTGTCGACAAGATCAGAGATCAGGGGAAGAGTCCTTGATGGTATGTATGTTCATTGACATATTGGTAATCTTGACAAGGTCGAAGCCCTCTGTCCTTTTTCTTGACAAAGAAGAAAGATGAGGCTTGAGGGGAATTTGACAGGTGAATTTTTCCTGCTGCTAGGTTTTCTTCAAGGAAGTCTTCTGTGGCTTTTCTTTCTTCGGGGTTAAGGGGATAGATCTTCCTGACTTTCAGTTTAAATGAGTCATCAAGATTGATTTCGTGGTCATAAGATTGGGATGGGGGTATGTGGTCTGTAGCTTCCTTGGAGAACACTTCTGTGTATTCTTTGTATTTGTTGGGGAGGATGGTGGTGTCAGTGGGGTCAGCTTGCATAGAGAGTTTGGTGGCTTTGGTTAATTTTCTAACCATGGGGGATCCTAGGGGATAAGCTTTACACCCATATTTGACGATTCGGTCTACAACATTAACATTGTAGGCTCTTTTGCAGAAGTGATAGGGGTCCTCGAAATCGAGGTATCAGCATAGGTGTCCTTCCTTGGAATGGTGTTCCATCTGGGTATGGTTCAGGGGCCTGTAGGAGTTTCAAGGAGTGTAGAGTTCCTTGGTTTGATCAGAGGAGTTGGGGATGTTGACTTTTCCTGATCCCCACTCAATGATGGGGTTGGTATCTTTCAACCAAGGATGTCCGAGAATGATGTTTTCTCTTCCACAGTGCATTACATGGAATTGTACCCAATGTACAATGTTGTTGAGGCAGATGGGGATTTCTGTGGTGAATTTGATATCCCTGTGTTTGTTTTGGGATTGATCCATGTTGTGTACTGGTATTGGTGTGGGAAGTCATTCGAGGGATAATTTGTTTCTTTTGGTGAAATGCCAGTTGACACAGGAGATGGATGCACTGGAGTTGATGAGTGCATTGGTGCCAACATTTGAAGATGCACACATGATCGAAATGGGAATATAAATTGCATTTTGAATTCTAGAGGTAAATACAGGTGCACATCTGGTTGGGGAGGGGGTTCATGTTGGTCGAGTCCTGCCTTCTAAAAACCCAATCATTTGACAGAGTGGGGTCCTTCTTTGTATGAAAGGGTTTCTTCTTCTTCTTCTTCCATTATGGGGAATGCCATTGTTTGCCATAATTGGTGAGGTTGTGGAGTTTGGTTGGAACATTTAGGGCACTGATAGGAGGTGTGTCCTTTCTGATGGCATCGGAAGCATAGTCCTTGATTGATGCATCGCTTCCATTCTTCAGAGGAAAGTCGGTCTATTCTGACCACATCGACTTCCATAGCATTAGGATCGTGAGATGGGTGATGATGTTGGCAACCAAATGTTTGATGTGGGGCAGTGTGGGAAGATCAGTTGAAGTGGGTGATGTCATCTGCTTTCTGGAATTGGGAGAAGAAGTGGATGGACTTGTTGTACCATTCCTCAATCTTGGAGGGGATGGTGTCCATGGACATGATTCAGCACATGAGATACACTGGGAGTCCAGCTGAGAAGTAGCTAATAAGAACATTTTCATTGGTGATTTTGGAGATTTGAACATTATTGTGGAAGTCAGCAATATATTTGGTGAGTTCATTCTGAGTGACTTGGGTGGATGTGTGGTGTGTGGAGAGCCAGGAGATGGCAGTGGCTCGAGTATCATGCCTGTCACAGAAGTGTTCTTTGAATTTCTTTGAGAAGTCATCTCAGGAGAATGGGATGTTCCCTTTGTTGTTTAGTTTTGAAGTGAGGATGGTTTCCCTGTAAGTTGTGGCCCAAGTGGCAGTGGATCCTTTGGTCATGTATGAGAGTGCGAATGCCACTTTCTTGGCATCATTGTTGTAGACTTCTTTGTTGATCATGAGATAGAAGGTGATGATGGCAGTCCATGCTTTGGCTGTGATAGTGTCTCCATCAAAGGGTTTAGGGGTTCCCAGTCTAAGTTGTGTAGGTTTAAAATGCGAGGGGTTTTCTTGATCAGCCATATTGGGTGTGTTTAGTCTAGTGGGTTTGAAGAAGTAGGGGACTTCAGGGAGGGTTCGAAGGGGTGGGACTGGGGTGGTGGTTTGGGTTATTTCTGTGGTGATTTTGAGGGTTTCTTCATCAAAGTAGTCTGGTTCTTGAACAGATAACTGTTCCAAGAGTTGCTGTGACAAGTGTTGGTCTAGGGTCTGTGTTTCTGGAATGTCGATATCCATTTCTTCCAGATAGGCAGTTACTGGGGATTGTTCTTGTTTGGACGAATCTGAGTCATCAGGGAAGGTTTCTGTGATAGCTTCTTCTCTGAAGTGGTTGTCTGGGATTTGGAGGTTCCCTAGGGGTCTAGGGTTTCTTGGGCGTTGGTGCAAAATGGTGAGAAACTACAGTGATGGTAGCTCATTAGAAGAAAGCAATTCCTTTTGTTACACTTGGCCCAGGTAGGGACAAGTGAAGACTTGGTAGGATCACCTGCACAAGTCAAGGGATTCTAGAAATGAAGGTTCGGCCTAGATTAACTAGCCGAGAGGGTTATGAGAGGGATTGATGTAGTCAGGGACAAGCCAAGGAGTCTTGGGGTCATGGCCAGAGATGAAGGTTTCAAGGGTTCAGGGTCATGTAGTTAGACTACTGGAGATCAAGGGTCTCATATAT
>JBBPMV010000210.1:0-23376 GCA_038090495.1 Heimioporus retisporus | reverse complement strand
TCGTGCAAAAGACATATCTCCTCTAGCGCATCTGCCCAAACGTCTGGATCGAGTGTTCGAAGTCAGTCAGTTTGTTAATCCGCGTGAACCATCTATAATGCTCTCCGTATAATGCTCTCCGTCGGACCACTGCTATCGCACGCCAGAACAGCTACACCGTATATTATACCCTCGATACACATTGTATGCAGGGCAGTTTATCGCAAAGAATGTCTGGATGTCCTTGATACATGGAGAATGATGTACCATACTACCCAGATCGAGTGATGTTGCAGTGAAATGATTGTCCTATATCAGAACCAGAAAAGAAGAAAAAGAAAAAAAATTGTGCTAAAACTTGTCCTGGCTTCAAAGTGTAACTGCAGATTTAACGTCATAACCGTGAGTTTTCTCATAACGGAATACACACCATAGTCTCCTTCGGTGGTCGGAGTCCACGCGTCCCAACCGTGCCTTTTCGTCCATCATGTTCTCCGGAACCAATCCCTCTAAAAATATAGCTTAGAAGGTGCCGGTTCTCGGCAGGAGGCGTCGGCCCTCGAAAAGGATGCCCAGATTCGATGTCGAGGCACGGTAAGATGCGCCCAGCCGTGTGGAGTATGATGGGTTGTCAGCCACAAAACATCCCTGCAAACTAGAGACTCGACCATGGTCCTAAGAGCAAACCGTTGCACGTCAGTGTAAGACCAACATAATCGTTTATATCACGTGCCTCCTGCGACAAGTTATCAAAAGCTTCAAGCTCCTTATGGCCTGCGCGGCCAACGATTAGACGAACGTATACAGCATCCGCCAATGACCAGGAGAAGACGCTGAACGTGCCACACATCGTAGAGTCACCGAGCGTGGTGCGGAGCTGCGGCGCAACCAGAGTCCATAGAGAACGTATCCGAGTCTTGCGTCGATTCGCGGGAGGGGATCGGCATAGCGTGCAGTGAGAAAGGATGAACCAGAGTAGAGGGGTAGGAAGAAGTGTGGTCAAGGAGAACCAGTACTCTTTTATGTGTCAGACACACTCATTTGGAGTGTGACGCCGAACCAGTGCTGCACTGAAAGATTGGGATTGCGAATCTCCGATGGGTTGGTATGCGGTTGCGGACGACTCGAGTCAGTAACAGGGATTTCAGGAATATTGTTGTTGTATTCCAGAACTTCCAAGGTTCCAAACAGTAATTGGTCGCCGTGTACGTGATTGAGAGTGGCCGCTGAGCCATTAATATGATAAATCCAGATCGGGGCAACGGTTAAATTTTCATTCGTTTAGCTGCTTCGATAGTGAGTTATTTGGTATCGCAAAAAAAAAACCATCCACCTTGAGTTCGTCCATCCGGATAGCGTTCTGATCAATGATTCCTGTCCCGACACGCCCTAGCCGCAATAACAGTTTGTCTTAGTCTACATCGCCCCCCACCCCGGTCGGCACATGATCGCGGTCAGGCGAAAAGTGGAAATGGTATCTTGTCCTTCCATGCTGCCTTGAGGGGAAACGTTATCGCAAACATGATTTGCCAGGGCCTGGCGGCGTGAGTGTTGGGCCTGCCAATCTTATCATGTACACGCGGAGAGCGATGGTCATTATGCGGTCCGGAGGGTAAGGTGAGCCCGTCGCGAACATCCATAATGGAGGGCACTCTGGAACGTATCTGGCGGTTGAGTGGGAGTGTGTAGTATGGGCTAGAGTTGTTGATTGAGAGGTCCGAGTGGGTACCCATAATTTCCGTGCACCAGCGGAGGATGCGCCTCAAGCCCAGTTTTTCTGATGTCGTGGACCGTGGCGACAATACCGCTCATCGGGCGGGCCGTCGTGCCGGACGAGAGGAATCGTGGACGAGAAATTTTCTTTCATTCAAGCTGAGATATGAACGACTAAACGCAAAGGACTTGCGTTAACGTGTTTGACGCGTTCCAGTGATAGTTGGAACCATAAGATCGTCAAAGTGTTCGGCCGTGGTCGAGAAGGTCATACGGTCTCCTGTAGCAAGAATCCAAAAAGCATGGAGCTTGGAGTGTTTATGTCGGTTTGGCAAGGGCCGAATTCAAGCTCGAGCCAAGCACCAACTCGGATCCCACCGAACTCGCAAGAAATACAGCAATAAGTTTGAAGAATCAACTTTCATTGTTCGCCGAGCCGGCATGCAAAATAACTCGTCTCCTCGTGTTCTCCGGGTCGCCCTGCAGTACTGTACATCAGAGGAACTACAAACCGTGCTGGCGCAGCCTCTCTACCTTCCCAACCGTCACCCAGCGCCCTCGACCAGCGCCGTACTACACGACCTCGTCGAACGTCACTGCTCCGTCGAATAGCCAATGTGGCTCACCCTCAAGCACGTCAATGTTCTACCATTCTTAGGAACCAACAAGGCAGTCGGTTTCCTGCCATGGTCCGTCCCTGGGCAGAAAATCGAACTCTGACGTCTTACCCAAGGAACCAACATACCGATCTCCCGGAGATAGAGATCCTTGGCTTGGTAGGCATTTTTGTTTCGGAAAAGGGGCCTGGAACTGACCTCATCAGCTGAATGTCGCGTCTGACCTGGATTACTGTGGTACTTCGAATCACGTTATATCCCTATCCTGAGGCAAATGTTTTGGCAGCATACTCATGTTCCGTCATACATGGTGACCTCATAGGCGTAAGTGGTTTGCATGCGTGCTATACTCCTGACATGCGATCCACTCAGTCTAACGTCCTCATCAACGAAGACGGGTCTGCCTGTATCGCAGATTTTGTGCTATTAACGTTATTGACAGAACCTGGGGGTCTTGTCTTCATCCTCTCACGGTCGGGGGAACATGCGTTTGATGGCGCCAGAGTTGCTGGATCTCAGCGAAACCAAGCCTGAGGGGGACCATCAAACCACAGAGCAACGTATACTCGTTTGGTAGCGCCATGTTCCAGGTCTGTCGTTCAGCCACACCCGCATACGTCCATCTGAATAAACCGGTCAGACTCCGAGCAGCAAGGGGCCTTGTTATTACTGGACGGGTGACACCAAAATCGTGCTGGCTGTCTTGAGAGGCACGGCCTGAAAATTTACTGGTCACGGACCATCGGTGGGCGTTTTTCCAACGGTGCTGGTCCACCGTTGGTGGTACACGCCCAACGGGTGGTGAGATTATGGACTTTGTGAAAAGGTAGGCTGGGCGCCCGCGCCTCCTGGAGTGGCATCGATTTCCTGTTACGACGATCGACGATCTATGAAGATGACTTAGCTTGATGATCACAGCCATGCGCTGTGCCAATATGCATCAGGCCATGCCATCACGCTGGACTGTAATATTATCGATGTCGTATACCCACCTGTGTCGATGGTGTACACCTGTCGTCGGCAGAATGCGTTTCGGTCCCTTTGCGTAATGCCGCCCGTCGGTCTGTTTGAAAGTTGTGCTTGTACTACTGTCAAGGACACCTAGTTTCGCGGGCTGCACGAGGCTTACGTAACAAAGTCAACTTGACTCTACTAAGCAACCCCAACACGAGTCCCTTTTCCTCGTCCCCTCATATCTATGCATTCATCCCGCGTTATCTTCTCTGGTGTCGATCCATCTCAGCTTATATCACACTCCCCGAACACACCCGCAGACCCATACACCTATGACGTAGGCACCTCGCGTCCGATCACCGACCTTCCTCGCACGCTGCCTTTCAACATGCCCGCCTTCGCTCGATGTTCCACGACCAGAATGAAAGCATGCTATGGGATCCACAAGGTGTACTCAGCCCGGATGTGCCCGATCGGGAGTCGCTCCTCTCTCTTGCGAAGATGTCCAATAATGCTTATAGCGTCAATTCCGATGATTGTTGGTACAGCGACGACGGTTTAATATAGCAAGTATACTTTTTGTTCCCTTATCTACTAGATCTCATACTGTTTGCAGACAGTGCCAATGGGATGGGAACCAGACGACGATGGTCTGCGGGTTATGTTTTCGTCTCGGATGATGATTCGACGGTCGCCCTTGCCCTGAAGGGAACCTCGGCTGGGTAGATTGCTAGCGGTGGAGGCTTGACGGTGCGAAAGGACAAGTTAGACGATAATGTGCTCTTTTCATGTTGTTGTGCTCGGCACCGTTTGCGGATGCTACCAAGGCACTGGGAAATGCAGTCAGGAATGCAAGGAAGGCGCGCTTCAAGATGATGACCTTTACTACTCAGTTGGAGTGGTAAGCTAGCTTTTCTGGAGCGTTGCCAATGCTAGTCCAACCTCTCAGCATTTATATAGTAATCTTACTTGTATCCGGACGGCATCTGGATCACTATGGGTTACATCGCATGGACTGTCCACCATGGGGCACCGCTCCGGAGGGCAAAAACATCTGGGTCGTGGGCATGTATTTTTCAGTTCCTTTTGTTGCCAGCATTGGTGGGTTTGCAGGCCATCCATTGGGTGGTGCCATGTCATCGCTCGTCGGAGTCACCTTGGTGCCCCAGCTGTGGGATTTGAAGTTGGCTGAGAAGTTAGCAGCTACCCGGCTGCATCTTCCTTTTCCTGTAGGTTTTATCTCGTATTTCTGTTTCCGATTTTTCTTTAACGTCATTCCAAGCATCGACCCACCACATTACTCATGTCATACATACTGCGGACCTGATCGCACTGGGTGTATGTAACGGCGTTACATCAACCCGTGCGATTGCGGGCTACGCGATGGAGACTAGGTGTATGGTTAATATTCTCATAGACTTAATTCTTTCGCCACTAGAAGCACTAACATCTTCGATCCACGGATGTCGCCTTGGAAAGGTTGCGCTGTACGATACGGTCACGAGGCTCAGCTGGTCCGTAAACATATGTGCTCATTCGATACGAGATATCGTTCAGCGTTTACTTTCACAAGAACTTGAGTGGGCAGATGAAACCCCAGCGGGCGATAACTAAATCGTAGCAGCGAGCGGAGTGCCAGTCCCCGACTCCTTTCATTCAAGTGTTAAAGCTATTTTCATTTTGGTCGTTAGGTGATCAAAGCCACAAAATTAGGAAAGTATTCGCACAGCACTGTTTGCAGGGGCCAGCCAAACGCTACTGACAAAACCCTGCTCCAGGGACTGTTTTGCAGATGAGTTAGCTATGGTGGGGACAACGACAAAGATAAGGACAAGGATACCCTAAAAGTAAAACCGCCGGTACCTGTTGCGAAAGAAGAGGTAGATCTTGTAGTATGTTAATCTCGTGTGATGGTGCATGATAAATCGTACTCACGGCAACTGCAGGATTGCCTTAATTCGGAGTTTGGTGAATGGGACCTATAGCTTGGAGATGCAATACAGAGGGCTATGCCTGATGTGTGGCCTATGCCATGGTCAGTAAATAATGGTAATCTATGATCACCCTTGCTGCCAAAGAGTGTGACTTGTAGCTCGCCCGAATCACTGAAACACAAATTCGACCATCTTAAAATTAGTGCTAGGTCATTTCCTTTCTGCCGGGCTTTGATATCAAATATTGGTCTATCCGATCTTCAGGTATCACTTAGTTAAGTGCATTCAGTAAGCACATTTCCCTCAAACTGTATATTTATTGTTGATTTTCACATACAAAATTTCAAGACCAAAGTACGATCTATTGATTAGACCGCACACAAGAGACACTACTCAATGAAAAGCCATCCAATCCAATCCACACAAGAAAATAGTACACAATTGGAAAAATGCCTTGCCAGCTCAGCAAGGCCATCTTGGAATCGATCACAAAATAGTGATGGGATTACAGGCAAGAACAATGGTTCCTTCCTGCGTGCGTGGAGAAATAGTGAGTGCCATAGTGTTTCATTCATGGGATAAAGCGAAAGAGGCTAACTTACATAGGTGTTGCCAGTGCAGCATGCGGTCTGTGCGCTGCACGTGGTGCCAATGTCGAGCGCGCAACCGACTCCAATAAGATTGTCAAGAGCGGTGAGGGTAATGGGTATAAGAGAAGCAATATTAGCGGGCAACGTGGCCACCTAACGCGTTGTTCGTCGTTGAGCACAACGAAGAAGAGTATAAACGAGGACACCTCACCGTGTAGGTGTTGTCGCAGCAGTACTCCGTGCCGGTGGTACACTGTGGGCCAGAGCCGCCGCGAGCCTCGAGGGAGGGCATCGCAGCAACGACTGCAGCGAGGGCCGCGACGGGGAGAAGAGTAAAGAAGCGGAACTGCATCTTTGAGAAGAAGGTAGCGGGGAATGTGACGAGTGAGTTGTTTCGTTGATGCTGAGCTGGTTCCAAGGCTCGGCTCTTTATACGACGGAGAGGGAAGTACCCTCACCCCCCCTCGCCTTTCTTGGACCCCCCATCTGCACATAGCTTGGATTCTCAAGTAAGGCGGGTGTCAGTGCAGAAAAGGTAGGTGTACCTATCGCGCGGCTTGCTGGCTCGGTAGGTTGACGAAAAGAAGCCTCAACTGTGTCATGACTTACGAGTTACCGTCTCAGCCGGTTGGACTTGGATCATGCTGTACGGTCCGCCCGAGTCCCATGTATTTTTGGACCAACGGAAACTTGCAGGTATACGCCCCTTCCAACTGATGCAGAAGAAAACGTCCGCGAACGATGAAATTTGTTAATGCGTATTCACTGGGCGGCCTAGTTTGCCACATCGTATTACCCGGCTTCGACACAAAACAAATTGTTGGTCAACTACCAACTACGAAAACTTGGAATATATTGATTCCTGAGCGGGACCAATGACAAGAGAGAATATCTATGGAGGTCACGAAATATTTTATGTATGGTGAGACAACATCGCATTTCGGGGTTGGCGGCGGAACAGTGAACGAAACATTAATAATGGACCTGATGATTGGTTTCAGAGCGGCGCGAACTACATAGACTCCTCAGGTATGATAACATTTCTTCAACATTACGGCCTGGGAAACAATGTCCCAGATTGTGGGGGGCATCTATGTTTGGTCAACTACCACGTTCATTTTTGTTGAGTGTCGGCGCGCTGGGATGGAGGACCCAGGAGGAGAAACTGGAAATCCCCGCGATCACCGCGCAAAAGACTAGTGCCTCGCCATTTCATTACCGCTTAGGCAACTTACGCCCAGTGTAAAATCTTGGCGCGCGCAACCTTCACATATATGGTCTGGATTAAAGGTTTGCGATAGCGATCGCACTACCATCCAATTCACGGATCAGTTGTACGTACATGTTCATGTGGCATCGGGCAGTTCATATCGAGCAGTGGGAGGAACGTCATGATAGACAGCCCTAACATATGGGATCTTTGGAACTATATACTGCATTCTCATAGCCTTTGCCTTCCAGTTGGGCCGGAACCGACTTATCATGTCCTGCAACTATCTTTCCTGGATTTTGGTGTCGGTATATCCTGGGAAACCGTTGCGTTCGAAAAATGATTGTGTTTTGACGAAGCCCATCTTTGCCTAGGAAAACGGTAGGGATTCCAATGCGCGCCCGGGGCCATTAAGCGGCGAATATATTCATTTGTCGGATGTATCGCCTCCATACGACCGCCGATGGTGGCCCAGGGCCAAGGTCCATCCATGATCCGAACGGCGCACGTTCGTGAGTAGGGTGTGGGCTTGCAGTATTAGTCGCGTATAAAAAATTACATATTAACCAGCCTGGACGAACGGAATGATTAGAGCCGGTTGCTCGAAGCAAGGCACATCATGATCGGAGAGTAGACACGGCCGTTGTACCTGTCAGTCGTGCGGTCTTCGTGGGTTCACGCGACCGATCAAGATAAGAGCAATGTAGAGTTTCGGTGCAAAGGCCAGTCACGGGTGCCTGACTGGATGGACTGGTCCATGAAGGGATGGATATTGTCCGCAATAAAGGTATCCTGATGCTCCCCCATCGGTAAACACTCTGACCTTCATAATCGCATCCTTCCCTCAGGCTGACCACGGCAACCGAAGTGAACGACAAGAAAACTGGGTCTGACGTCAGATAATTCACTGATACGATACCTGCCAAAGACCAAATGAATGAACATAGTAGTGTATCGGTTTCATCATGGTGCCGAGTTGCACTATTCCGTGCTTCATTCCAGAAGATTATCCGATCTGGGTTATATCAAGTCGCGACGAGTGGAAAGAGCAGCCGACAAACCATGAACTGTTTTTTTTTATATTCACAGGAAACAATATTCGTGCGGTGAAAGAGAGGGATCCACGATCCACGATGACATGACCATAGCAGCACACAGGTGGGTTTTGACACACGATGCTTGTTCCTGTACAATCATCTCCGAACTTAAAGAGATGTTCAAGATTGGATGATTGTGAAATCGCAGAATAGATGACTGCATTGTCGTTGGCAATAGGTCTAGGTTGGATTGAGCAAGTAAATCTATTGTCACAGAAATTATAATTGAACCGCACCCGTTGTGGAATTTATGTTACCACATACTGCAAGTTTACCAGCGAGGACGAGTCGCATGTTGCGCGACAAGTGCTATATCAAAGTTTGGATCGAAGGCGAGCAAAGGCTTCGGTCGCCAGCGCAACATTCTTCATCATCTCAAATCGGTTCAACGAGATCAGCATGGGGCGGTCCCTTGATGCATCGTCGTGATGCGCGCGGTGAACCTTGAGCTGGCAACGAGCGTGTCAGCCTGTCCTGCGAAGACATGTGTCAAATGTCCCGCGCGCCACAAACATGAAAGGAGTGTGCGTGTTGTAATCTCAAGCCAGTCCATGGTGATGTAACAGAGCACTTTGAGCATACCAGCGTTCCTCATCTGCAACACGCCCTCCGCAAAGGCCCGTGGGCAAGCAACTTGTCGGGGAAGTGGCAGTGAAAGAGGACACGCTTTCCGACGAGCATTCGAATAAGAGGTACGCACGTCGAGAGTGGGTCAACGAAAAAGACGTTGTGTTGGGTCGCCCTGGAGCGAAAAAGGAACTGCGTCAGGGTGAGATGGAGTTGGCGTGCGTGCGCGAATAGGACACGGAATTTGCCATGCCATGCGCACGGAAATAGAGAGACGACGTGGTGCACGCGAAGAGTGCCGTCTCGTATTTCATCGAAACAGTGGTTGGGGTTGTGGTGGGAGGTGTAGATATCGACAGTATGGCCGAGTGACTATAGACTCAAAGCCGCGTCACCCATAAGCCTTTCCGCCCCACCTAAGACAGCGAGGAGATTCTTCCCGAAAAACCATCGGAGACAGATTTCCAGGTCCGGTTGGGTGAATGCGACGCGTAGCTTCGACGCAGTCGCCATGCAAGTGCAAAGGTAAGTATGTATTTGCTTACGTAAAGCATGTATCCTAATCCCTCACCGTCTCTTTCGGGGCCTCACATGCTCGAGCCGTCCACTGGGAAGGTACGCAGAAGAATCTTAAGTTTATGGCGAGTAAGACCTCTACAGTGTAGTCGCCGTGACAATTACTTGAACAGAGAAATTTAATCCAATGGCCAGACAAGTTCAGGTGAGAAAACCAACTTGGTCAGAAATAACAAGCGTGGTACTCGTGAAATGATGCAGAGGAATCTTAATTCACAGGCAGAAAAAGTGTCTGAAGGAGTCGAAATATGCAGGACATCAGTATGCGCCATTAATCTGAGTGCCGGTAGTGCAAGAGTGCTCACATTGTATTTCGTCGCAGATAAAGTGTCTGGATGTTGTCGATATGCTGGTCTGCAGTGAAGTAAGTGTAGTGGCTCAGAAAGCATGTGCTAAAATATGCCTTTGCCTCAAAGTGCAACTGTAGACTTAACGTCATAACCATGAATCTTTTTTGCAACGGAATACACACCATGGTCTCCTCCAGTGGTCGAAGTCCACGCGCGTCCCAACTATACCTTTTCGTTCATCATGTTCTCCAGAACTAATCTCTGCGAAAATATAGCTCAGAGGGCGCCGGTCTCCTGTAGGATGCGTCGGCCCTCGAAAAGGATGCCCAGATTCGATGTCGAGGCACGATAAGGTGTGCCCAGCCATGCGGGGTATAATGGATCGTCCGCCACAAGACAGCCTTGCAAAGTAACCAGAGACTCTATGGTCCTAAGGGCAAATCGTTTTACGTTAGTGTAAGACCAGCCTTCGACAAGCCATCAAAAGCTTCAAGCTCCTTATGTCTTGTTTGGCCGACGGCCGCTGACCGTTAGACAGACGTATGCAGCATCCGCCAATAACCAGGAAAAGACGTGGAATGTGCTGCGCATCGCAGAATCACCGAGTGTTGAGCAGAGTTGCAGCACAGCCACAGCTAGTAGAGAACGTATCCGAGTCTTGGATCGATTTGCGGAAGGGGTCGACATAGCGTGCAATGAGAAAGGATGAACCAGAGTAGAGGGGGTTGAGGGGAACCAGCACCCTTTTTATGTATCAGGTCCACTTATTTGGAGTGACACTGAATCAGTGCTGCGTTGGAAGATGGGAATTGCGAATCTCCGATGGGATGGTATGCAGTTGCGGACGACTCGAATTAGTAACAAGAGTTTCAGGAATATTGTTGTTGCGTTCCAGAACTTCCAAGGTTCCGAACACTGATTGCTCGCCGTGTACGCGACCAAGCGTGGGGAGCCATTATTATAATAACCTCGGATCGGAATATTGGCCAAAATTTCATTTCGTTTAACTGCTTCGATAGTGAGCTATTTGGTATTGCAAAAAAAATCCATCCACCTTGAATTTGCCCATCCGGAACGCCACCCAATCAATGATTCCTGTGCCAACACACCCATGGCCGCGGCAACAGTTTGTCCTGGTCCACGTGGCCGCCGCCCCTAGTCCGCACCTAATAGAACACGAAAAGTGGAGATGGTATCTTGTCCTTCCATGCCGCCTTGGTGGGGATAAAGCAAGGCTTCCCATGGGCCGGCGCCATTGGCGTCGAGCCTGCCAATATTATCGTGTATACCAATATACGTGGGGGGCGACGGTCATAATGTGGTCCGAGTGGTAAGCTGAGCTTGTCATGAACATCCATAACGAAGAGCGCTCTGGAACGTATCTGGCGATTGAGCGGGAGCACGTGATATGAGTTAGAGTTGTTACCCGAGAGGTCCAGTGGCAGTTGGTTCCACAAGATCGTCAAAGTGCTCGGTCGTGGTCCAGAAGGTCCTACGGGCTCCTGTAGTAAGAACCCAGGAAGAATGGAGTCTTTGGACGGTGCTGAGAACGGGGTGGTATTGGGTAGCTAGTACAATCTATGTACGTAGCTACAGGTGCAGTGCTCGGTATCGAGTCCGGTGGTTCTAGCGTGTGGGACTCCGGCAGCAAGCGACAATGCGTGAGCTGCGGGTCGAAGGACGACGGGTGAAGGAGAAAGTGGCGAGGGTCAGGAAGAAGATAGAGGGCACCGCTTGCGCGTGTCCAAAGACAAAACTCCGTGGCATGAACGTCGCGGAGTCACACTTTGAAGGGTTTACGTCGGTTTGCATGGGTCCCATCGAACTCACGTGATATACGGCAATAAGTTTGAAAAATCACCTTTCGTTGTTCGCTGAGCTGGCATGCAAAATTCGAAACTCGTCTCCTCGCGTTCTCCGGGTCACTCTGCAGTGCTGCACATGAGGAACTACAAACCGTACTGGCCCAGCCAACTCTATCCTCCCAACCGTCACCCAGCGCCCTCAGCCGTATTATGCGACCTTGTTGAACGTCATTGCCCCGTCGAAAAGCCAACGTATGGCACACTCTGAAGCACGACAACGTTCTGCCATTCTTAGGAACTACCAAGGAATTTAGTCGGTTTCCTGCCATGATCTGTCCCTGGGCGGAGAAAGGAACTCTGATGCCTTGCCTAAAGGGCCGGCATACCGACCTCCCGGAGATATCTAGAGATCCTTGGCCTGGTGGGCGTTTTTGTTGTGACACAGGAGTCTGGAACTGACCTCCTCAGCTTGACAATGTCGTTTCTGGCCCGGATTACTGTGAGTACCTCGAATCACGTTATATCTCTATCTTGAGGTAATGTTTGGTAGTACACTCACATTCCGCCTTACACGGTGACCTCACAAGCGTAAGTGGTTTGCACACATGCGTTATACCTCTGACATATAATCCACCCAGTCTAACATCCTCATCAACGGGGATGAGTCTGCCTGTATTGCAGACTTTAGCCTATCAACGTTGACGAAGCTTGGAAGTTTGTCTTCATCCTCATGGTTGGGGCACCACGTCTTGAATGGCGCCGGAGTCGCTGGATCTCAGCGAAACTAAGCTTGAGGCGGGACCAACAAAAATATTACCCAAACCACAGGGCGATGTATACTTGTTGGGTGGCGTCGTGCTCCATGTCTGTCGTTCAGCTGCACCCGCATACATCCATCCGAACAAACAGGTCAGATTTTGAGCGGAAAGGTGCCTTATTATTACTGGACGGGTGACGCCAAAATCATGCTGGTGGTCATGAGGGGCACCAGGCTGGAACGACCTCAAACTCTACCGGTCACGGACCATCTATAGGCATTTATCCAACGGTGCTGGTCCACTATTGATGGTATACGATCAATGAGCGGTGAGATTATGGACTTTGTGAAAAGGGAGGCTGGACGCCCGCGCCTCCCGGGGTGGCATCCGTTTCCCGTTACGACGATTGACGATCTATGAAGATGACTTGGTTGACGATCACAGCCATGCGCTGTGCCAGTGTGCATCAAGCTGTGCCACCATGCTGGGCTGTAATATTATCGATGTCTTATACCCGCCTGTCTCGATGGTGCACACCTGCTGTCGGCAGGATGCATTTTGGTCACTGCGTAACGCCGCCCGTCAGTCATGCAACGTACGATCAATAAATCATCTGCGTGCTAATACGAGCTCATAGTTTCGCGGGCTGCATAATGCTTACGTAACCAAATCAACCCCACCAACGCCAACGCAAGTCCCTTTCCGGGTCGTCGCCCCATTGTGTATGCATTCACAATGACACACAATACCTTGATCCTCGATATATTTCCAGCAACACTCCGTCTTTTACTTGCCTCCTTTCTCTGGATAGAATTAGGACACTTGCAGTCTCGCACGCCCCGTCTGTCGTTTCAGCTCCGACACCAGCACGCAGTCATGAACCCATCCTGCGTTATCTTCTCCGGTGTCGGTCCATCTCAGCTCATATCACACTCCCTGAACACACTTGCAGACCCGTACACCTATGACGTAGGCACCTCGCGTCTGATTACTGACCTTCCTCGCTCGATGCTCTACGGATAGTGAAACATGCTATGAGATCCGCAAGATGTTCTTATTCCAGATGTGACCGATCGGGAGTCCCTCCTCTCTCTTGCGAAGATGTATAATGCTTATAGTGTCAATTCCGATGGAGGTTGGTACAGCGTCGACGGACTTGATACGGCAAGTCTATTTTTTGCTCTATTATCTACTAGGTCTCATGCTATTTGCAGACAGTACCAGTGAGATGGGAACCAGACGACGATGGTCTACGGGGTCATATTTTCGTCTCGGAAGATAATTCGACGGTCGTCTTCGCCCTGGAGGGAACCTCGGCTGGGTGGATCACCGGCGGCGGAGGTACGACGGTGCGAAAGGACAAGTTAAGCGATAATATGCTCTTTTCCTGTTGTTATGCTCGGGAGGGTCCAACATGGAGCACCGTTTGTGGGTGCTACAAAGGGACAGGGAAATGCAGTCAGGAATGCGTAGAAGGCACGCTTCAAGATGACGACCTATACTACTCGGTTGGGGTGGTAAGCTAGCTTTTCTGGAGTGTTGCCAATGCTAATCTAAGTTTCTAGCATTTAACTCACTTGTATCCGAAAGCTAACATCTGGATCATGGGCACGTATTTGTCGCTGTGGCTTGCCCGAATCACTGAAACACAAATTCGACCATCTTAAGATTGGCGCTAGGTCATTTCCTTTCGGCCGGGCTCTGATATCAAACATTGGTCTATCTGATCTTCGAGTATCGCTTAGTTAAGTGCATTCAGTAAGCACATTTCCCTCAAACTGTATATTTATTGTTGATTTTCACATACAAAATTTCAAGACCAAAGTACGATCTATTGATTAGACCGCACACGAGAGACACTACTCAATGAAAAGCCATTCAATCCAATCCACACAAGAAAATAGTACACAATTGGAAAAATGCCTTGCCAGCTCAGCAAGGCCATCTTGGAATCGATCACAAAATAGTGATGGGATTACAGGCAAGAACAATGGTTCCTTCCTGCGTGCGTGGAGAAATAGTGAGTGCCATAGTGTTTCATTCATGGGATAAAGCGAAAGAGGCTAACTTACATAGGTGTTGCCAGTGCAGCATGCGGTCTGTGCGCTGCACGTGGTGCCAATGTCGAGCGCGCAACCGACTCCAATAAGATTGTCAAGAGCGGTGAGGGTAATGGGTATAAGAGAAGCAATATTAGCGGGCAACGTGGCCACCTAACGCGTTGTTCGTCGTTGAGCACAACGAAGAAGAGTATAAACGAGGACACCTCACCGTGTAGGTGTTGTCGCAGCAGTACTCCGTGCCGGTGGTACACTGTGGGCCAGAGCCGCCGCGAGCCTCGAGGGAGGGCATCGCAGCAACGACTGCAGCGAGGGCCGCGACGGGGAGAAGAGTGGAGAAGCGGAACTGCATCTTTGAGAAGAGGTAGTGGGGAATGTGACGAGTGAGTTGTTTCGTTGATGCTGAGCTGGTTCCAAGGCTCGGCTCTTTATACGACGAGGAGGGGGGTACCCTCACCCCCCTCGCCTTTCCTAGACCCCCATCTGCCCGCAGCCTGGTTTCCCAAGTAAGGCGGGTGTCGGTGCCGAAAAGTTGAGTGTATCTATCCCGCGGCTCGCCGGCTGGGTAAGTCGACGAAAAGAAGCCTCGGTTGTGTCAGAACTTACGAGTTATCGTCAGCCGGTTGGACTTAGATCATGCTGTATGGTCCGCTCAAGTCCCGTGTGTATTTGGACCAACGGCGACGTAGTTGCATGGCAGGTAAGGTCTGCGCCCCTTTCAACCCGCGCAGAAAAAACGTCCGCGAACAATGAAATCTATTAGTGCATGCGCACTGGGCAGCCTAGTTCGCCACATCGCACTGCCCGGCTTCAACCCGAAACCAATCGTTGGCCAACTACTAGTCACGAACACATGGAATATATCGGTTCCTGAGCGGGACCATGACGAGAGAGAACATGCATGGACGCCGCGGAATATTTTATCTACGGCGAGATAACTTGGCGTTTCCGGGTTGGTGGCGGAACGGTGAACGAAATATTGATCGCGGACCTGATGATTGGTTTCAGAGCGGCCCAAACTACATAGACTCTTCAGGTATCATCACATTTTCTTCAACCTTGCGGCCTGGGAAACAATGTCCCAGGTTGTGGGGGGGATCTATGTTTGGTCAACTACCACGTTCATTTTCGTCGAGTGCCGGCGCAGTGGGATGGAGGACCCAGGAGGAGAAGCTCGAAGTCACCGCGATCACCGCGCAAAGGACCGGTACCTCGCCATTTCATTTCCACTTCGGCAACTTACGGCCAGTGTAAAGTCTTGGTGCGCAATCCTAACATATATGGTCTGGATTAAAGGTTTGCGGTAATGATCGCACTACCATCCAATTCACGGATCAGTTGTACGTACATGTTCATGCAGCATCGGGCAGTTCATATTGAGCAGTGGGGGCAAGGCCATGATAGACAGCCTTAGGATATGGGGTCTCATTGGATGCACGTTGCACTCTTATAGCCCCCGCCTTCCGGTTGGACCGGAGCCGATTTATCATGTCCTGCAATTATCTCTCGGATTTGGGTGCTGGTATATCCTGCGAAACCTTTGCGTTCGAAAAATGATTGTGTTTTGGCGAAGCTCATCTTTGCCTAGGAAACGGTGGAGATTCCAATGCGCGCTCGGGGTCATTAGTCGGCGAGTGTAATATTCATTTGTCGGATGTATCGCCTCAATACGACCGCTGATGGTGGCCCAGGGCCAAGGTCCATCCTTGATCCGAATGGTGCACGTTCGTAGGTAAGACGTGGGATTGCAGTATTAGTGGCATATAAGAAATTACATATTAGCCAGCCTGGACGAACGGAATGATCAGAGCTGGTTGCTCGAAGCAAGGCACATCGTGATCGGAGAGTCAACACGGCCGTGGTGCCTGTCAGTCGTGCGGTCTTCGTGGGTCCATGCGACTGATCGAGATACGAGCAATGTAGAGTTTCGGTGCAAAAACCAGCCACGAGTGCCTGACTGGATGGACTGGTCTATGAAGGAATGGACAATGCCCGCAATGAAGGTATCCTGATGCCCACCCATCGCTTCTGTTACCAGTCATAACTCAGGGAAATCATAAGTAACGCCGTTTCATGGTCAGTCATGCTTAGTCTTGTCGGGTATCTGGTATTTCAGATTGTAGACTTAAACTTGCTGGGCGCCAGTCGAGAGCATTGAAAAGCCAGTCGAAATGACTGGTACATCGGCGAACATAATAATGATGACTCTGACTTTAATGTTCACTTCCTTCCCTCTGGCTGACCACGGCAACCGTAGCGAATGATAAGAGAGCTAGCTCTGACGTCAGATGATTCATTGATATGATGCCTGCCAAAGACTAAAACAAATGAACATACTAGTGTGTCGGTTTCATCACGGCGCCGGGTTGCACTATTCCATACTTCATTCAAATGATTGGCTGAGTTATATCGAGTCGCAACGAGGGGAAAGAACAGCCGACAAACGATGAACCCTTTTTCTCTGTATACGCAAGAAACCATATTCGTGCATTGAAAAGAGAGGGACGCATGAGCCATGATGACATGACCGTGGCAGCACACAGGTAGCTTTTTACACACGATACTTGTTACTGTGCAATCACCTCCGAGTTTAAAGAGACGTTCAAGATCGGAATATTGCGGAATTGCAGAATAGATGTCTGCATTGTTGCTGGCAGCGGGTACAAGGGTGAGCTAACCAAGCAAGTCTATTGACACAGAAATTATAATTACACTGCACCTGTTGTGGCATTCCCGGCTACTACATGCCGCAAAGGCGTCTGTGGGCGCTACGGCGACGCCTCCAACGAGAGTGTTGTCTTCTTTTTTGGTCCAATAACGGTACAGTACTGAGCTGAGGTTCACTACTTTTTTAACCAAGGGGTGGGTCCCCTTTGCAGGGTAAACTGTATTGCATCTGTCTATTGTCGATCACGCTCATACCATGAACAATATTTCCAACATACCTGTAAAAGCCACCATTGCATGATACGGCGGAGTGACGAGTAGAGAAAAGAAAGTTCATGTGTAGTATGCCATATCTGAGGCGCCCGAGGATTTCTGGAGAGTCAGAAAAACCATACGTTGACGCCCATTGACACTCGATTCAATGAAACGCATTCGCCCAGATCGCGGGGATTACCGATGTGGAATGCGCACTGGTAAGAACTTGAAGCTTCAACGGAGTGTTTTAAGTCCATATAACAGACTGAAGGCATGAGACATCCATCGAGGCGAGCCAGTCGTATGGATAGTACAAAAATCAAGTCAAAGCATTCTTAGTTACGTTGGTCAGGATGCTGACTTACGTGAACGAGTGCAGCATCTTCCGTGGACGACGCAACAGCGCCCAAACAGGGCCGCAAAGGCAATACAGCCTCACCTTACTAGTGCGTTTACAATATATCATTCGTGCGCATGAAATTCTTGCATACATTTACTGATACCTTTCGCCCACATCCAGGTTTTTTAGTGAGATTGGAGTGAAAGTTGTATTGAAAGTCCAATTTGACTGATTTGGGATGCATCATATCTAAAGGTGGCTTGGATAAAATATGGGAGACTTTACTTGGCTGGCTCTGGAAATTGTCATCAACTGCCAGCGCTGACAGAAGGCAGTAGAGTTACAAAACACTGTATGTCTAAAAATTTCACAACAAAAGACAACACTCAAGACACGACTCTCGGGCATGTATCTGAATTATGCCAAGATAAATCGGGAATATATTGTTAGCCTCTTGATGTACCCATAACTTCCAGGCGACCACCTATACCCGCTTGCAAATCAAAAGCAAAATTTATGGGCGTGCGTACGGCACACTTGACTCAACCGTTCCGTCTGCGCATTGGCATGAATTCAAGTTACCCTTCGTGAGCCTACAAACGTGAATCACAGAGGGTCAATATCTTTGGATGTGTAACACACGAGCCATTGGGCGGCTACGGAAATCACCGAGCCTGTGTGGACCAGTGTGGTCAGGGAAGATCATTATGTAACTTGTTAGCTAGATCCGCGCCACCTATTAATACAGCGGATATTAACCTCTCCTTATCATGACCGGATGTTTCGCACAATTCCGGGGATGCTTTCCGGTCCGCATCAACACCGCGATAAACGAGGTCGACTCACCAGCGGAAACAACACACGTCTGAGTTGCAATGGTATATCACCATGACGATCCATCTGTGTAGGATTCCTGGTCTCTGCATATGATGCCACAATTAGAGCACATATGGACCAGATAACTAGGCGTTATCCTATTTGAGATTGCATATACACCTGTTAGGTAGCCAAGCACGACACAACGTGAATACAGCCGCCAAGGAATCTGTTTCAGATCACCAGGGGTACGTGCGTTCAGCATCACCTACTTTCCGAACAGCCAACGAAACCTGCACCTCGTTTCCAAGGTCCCAGCCCAAGATGTCACCTCATTCGTCCCATTCCTCCAAAACGCTTCCTCACCCACCGCACCCAGTCTCATCCAGCTCGTCTATCCCGCACACTCTGTCGGCCCGGGCAACAAACCCCCGGGCGGCGCCGATTTTTATGCCTCCCCGCTCAACCTCGCCGGCGTGCGCAACGTCACGCTCACCTACGCCGTCTTCTTCCCGCCGACTTCGATTGGGCCAAGGAAGCAGAGTTGCTGGGCCTTTTCGGGGGTCACACCGGATGTTCGGGCGGGTCCTCTGCCAGCGATTGCTTCAGCACACGGTTGATGTGGCGTACAAAGGGAGTCGGGGAGCTCTATCTGGTGTGTGCTCGCCTTTATCTCGATCTTGACGTCCGATTCGAGGGGTCACGTCTCCCCGTAGTACGCTCCAATGACTAGCAAACCACATCCCTGTGGGAGGACACAGAGTCCGTGTGTGATTCTACCTACGGATTTTCCATCGGTCGCGGGTCTTTCAACTTTACCCCTGGAGATTGGACGCGCCTCCAACAAAACGTCGTGCTCAATGCGCCGGGAAAGAATAATGGTGTATTCACGCTGTTGGTTGATGGTCGCCTAGCGATCAACCGGACGGACATCCCTTACGGAGACGTCGCGGAGCACACGTCGGATGACGAAAGTGTCCCGCAGAACAGAGTTCCTCCGTCTTTTTTCAGGTATCCCATGGTATAGATTTGTGCGGAACTTAGTTTTCTCCCCAGCACTTTTTTCGGCGGATATGGAAAGAAATATATGACGCAGAAACTACAATACACCCGTTTCAAAGACTTTGCAATCACCCGCCACGATTAAATATTGGTCGTCAAGAACAGTTCGGAGGGGGTGTACAGTTACGCGAACGATTCTAACTAACGAGATAGCACGGCAAGGACAAGCCCAATCAAGAGGGCAAACATGAACGCCATCCCTTTCATCAACCACATCTCCACTGGTCCCTTTGCCGCCGTCTCCACCAACGTCCTGAGTGCCTTTGCCGTCGACGCCGTTCCGAACACCGATTCTGCGCGGCGTTTGGAGCGCTGGGCCAGCGACGCGCGTGCCGAATCGTCCAAAAGACATATCTCCTCTAGCGCGTCGGCCCAAACACCTGGATCGGGTGTTCGAAGCTAGCCAGTTTGCTGTTCAGGTGTCCCATCCACGATGCTCTCCGTCGGGCCACCACTATCACATACCAGAACAGCCATACCACTTATCATACCCTCGATAGGTCCAATACCAAGGTGTTCGTTTGCAGGCGTACACAAGAGTGCAAACATAGAAGGGGTCTGAAGTAACGTGGAACGTTGCAAGGTGGTAAAGTTCAAGAGGAAGAGCGCATCCGGTTCATCTTCAGTCGTGTCCGTGAACGAAGGGACCGCAGTTCTTGATTGTGGAGGTGTGATCACGCCGGAACGAAAGTTGGCTTAACCGCGCACACTCGACGAGGTCGTCCAGGGTGAGAATCTTGTCCTCGAGGCGCTGGGTCATGGCCACTTAGGAGGTAAGTGAAATGCGTACACCTACGGTGAGGACACCCATTACCAGCGAGGACGAGTCGCATGTTGCGCGACAAGTGCTATACCAAAGGTTTGGATCGAAGGCGAGCAAACCCTTCGATCGCCAGCGTAGCATTCTCCTTCATCTCGAATCGGTTCAACGAGATCAGCATGGCCCGGCGGTTCCTTGATGCATCATCGTGATGCGCGCGGTGAATCTTGAGTTGGCGATGAGTGTGTCAGCCTGTCCTACGAAGACGCGTGTCAAATGCCCCGCGCGCCATAAACACGAAAGGAGTGTATACGTGCTGTAATCTCCTCGAGCCAGTCCATGGGGAAGTAATAGAGCGCTTTGAGCATGCCGACGTTCCTCTTCTGTAATGCGCCCTCTACAAAGGCCCCGCGGGCAAGCAACTTGTCGGGGAAGTGGCAGGACACGCTTTCTGGCGAGCATTCGAATAAGGGGTACACGTCGAGAGTTGGTCAACGAAAAAGACTTCGTGTTGGGTCGCCCTCGAGCGAAAAAGGGACGGCGTCAAGATGAGATGGAGTTGGCGTGCGTGCGCGAATAGGACACGTAATTTACCATGCCACGTGCGCGGAAATGGCGAGGCGACGTGGTGCACGCGAAGAGTACCATCTCGTGTTTCGTCAAAACAGTGGCTCGGGTCGTGGTGGGAGGTGTAGATATCGATAGCACTGGGGCCGAGTGACTACAGACTTAAAGCCGCATCGACTACGAGCCTTTCCGCTCCACCTAAAACAATGAATAGACTCTTCCTTAAAAACCATCGGAGACCAGGGTCGCACCGACTTCCAGGTCCGGGTGGATGAATGCGACGCATAGCTTCGATGGGGTCGCCATGCAAGCACAAAGGTAAACATGTATTTGCTTACGCAAAGCAAGTGTACTAATCCCTCACCGGGGACCCTGTCTCTTTCGGGACCTCACATGTTCGAGCCGTCCACTGGGAAGGTACGTGGAAGAACCATAAGTTTACTGCAAGACCTCTTCAGTGTACTCGCTGCGACAATTACTAAACAGAGAAACTTAATCCAATGGCCAGACAAGTTCAGGTGAGAAAACCAACTATGGTCAGAAATAACACGCGTGGTACTCGCGAAATGATGCGGAGGAATCTGAATTCACAGGCAGAAAAAGTGCCTGAAGGAGTCGAAATATGCAGGACATCAGTATGCGCCATTAATCTGAGTGCCAGTAGTGCAAGAGTGCTCACATTGTATTTTGTCGCAGAAAGTGTGTGCATGTCGTCGATATGCTGGTTTGCAGTGAAATAAGTGTAGTGGCTCAGAAAGCATGTGCCAAAATATGCCTTTGCCTCAAAGTGCAACTGCAGACTTAACGTCATAACCGTGAGTTTTTTTTTACAACGGAATACACACCATAATCTCCTCCGGTGGTCGGAGTCCACACGCGTCCCAGCTATACCTTTTCATTCATCATGTTCTCCAGAACCAATCTCCCCGAAAATATAGCTCAGAGGGCGCCGGTCTTTTGTAGGATCCATCGGTCCTCGAAAAGGATGCCCAGATTCGATGTCGAGGCACGATAAGGTGTGCCCGGCCATGGGGGGTATGTTGGATCATCCGCCACTAGACTCCCTCACAAAGTAACCAGAGACTCGACCATGGTCCTAAGAGCAAACCGTTGCACGTCAGTGTAAGACCAACATAATCGTTTATATCACGTGCCTCCTCCGACAAGTTATCAAAGGCTTCAAGTTCCTTATGCCTCGCTCGGCCGACAGCCGCCAACCGTTAGACGAATTTATACAGCATCCGCCAATGACTTGGAGAAGACACTGAATGTGCCACGCATCGCAGGGTCACCGAGAGCGGCGCGGAGTTGCGGTACAACCAAAGCCCATAGAGAACGTATCCGAGTCTTGCGTCGACTCGCGGGAGGGATCGGCATAGCCTGCGCTGAGAAATGATAAACCAGAGTATAGGAGTAAGAAGAAGTATGGTCGAGGAGAACTAGCACCCATTTTATGTGTCAGACTCACTCATTTGGAGTGTGACGCCGGACTAGTGCCGCGCTGAAAGATTGGAATTGCGAACCTCGGATGGGTTGAATGGAGTTGCGGACACTCGAATCAGTGACAGGGGTTTCAGGAAAATTGTTGTTGCATCCCAGGACTTTCAAGATTCCAAACACTAATTGCTCGCCGTGTCCGCGACCGAGTGGGGAGCATTATTATAATAAATCCAGATTGGAACATAAGTCAAATTTTCATTTCGTTTAGCTCCTTCAATAGTGAGCTATTTGGTATCGCAAACAAAAAAACCCATCCACCTTGAACTCGCCCATCCGGATCGCGACCCGATCAACGATTCCTGTCACGACATACACATGGCCGCGGTAACGGTTTGTCCTGGTCCACGCGGCCGCAACTCCTAGTCCGCACCTAATGGAACACGATCGTGATCAGGCGAAAAGTGGAGATGGTATCTTGTTCTTCCATGCCGCCTTGGTGGCGATAAAGCAAGGTTTCCCATGGCCCGGCGCCATTGATGTCGAGCCTGCCAATATTATCATGTACACGTGGAGGACGATGGTTATAACGCGGTCCGAGCGGTAAGGTGAGTCTACCATGGGCATCCATAACGAAGAGCGCTCTAGAATGTATCTGGGGGTTGAGTGGGAGTGCATGGTGTGAGCCAGAGTTCTTACTCGAGAGGTCCAGATAGATACTCACAGTTTCCATGCACCAGCGGCCGTGGCGATAAAACTGCTCGTATCGTTTTCTGCACAAGTCCCATGGTCACCGTCGATATGATCAAGTACTCCCTGGATTTGTGGACAGATTTGTCCAAACCATAGCCTAAAATGAGCATTCATTTCATCGATTCCGCCGTCGTTCTGCGCGAGAGGAATCATGGACAAGAATTTTTCATTCATTCAAGCTGAGATGTAAACGACTAAACACAAAGGACTTGCGTTAACGTGTTTGACGCGTTCCAGTGGCAGTTGGCCCCATAAGATCGTCAAAATGCTTGGCCATGGTCGAGAAGGTCCTAGTACACTGTCCTGTAGTAAGAATTCGGAAAGAACGGAGTTTGAAGTGTTTATGTCGGTTTGGAAAGGGTCGAAAGCACCAACTCGGCACTGTGAAACTCGCAAAAATACAGCAATAAGTTTGGAGAATGATTACAGCCGTTTGCAATAGTAATGGCAGTCGCGGCAAAATTTTGATTGATTAGGAAACCAGCGATTAGATAGAATTCGTATCGTATCTTGTCCTTAGCACTACAGCATACGCAAATGGCACATAAATCAATCACTCTCTGCCTGTC
>JBBPMV010000209.1:0-23390 GCA_038090495.1 Heimioporus retisporus | reverse complement strand
GTCGCGAATCTGCTGATTCGAGGATACTTGTAGGGGTGCTGCTTCGATCGTCTATGATAATTAGTTACCATGTGATGTCTCCTGGTTACCAGGCATGTACTTTTACTTCGAGACGGCAGATCATATGCAGACATAATGACATCCATCTTACTTGTACTGTACGCACGCCGGTCAAGACCATCAAAAATTGATCCAAGACTGTTATCCGTCGGAACGGAGATCGGAACACGGGTGACCGAGGTATCAATATTTCAGAATCCAATCCGACTATCATTGTCATTGTGGGATAGTACATAGTACGTTTGCGTGAGCAGTTAAGCCGGGGTGGTAGTTTTCCATTACTTTCGTATACAAGGTAAGCATAATAAGTAGCATACTCCGGTGGCCTGGTGGCCGGGTAGTCTGATAGAATTTTGGCTGGTACATAGTACTTTTTCTTTTTATATGTGGGTATGACAGGCTGGACGACGGATGTCCGGTATGCGTTTGTGATGATCGCATTCTACATACCCACGGGTGCTTGTCGAGTCCGATCATGAACGCAAACATGCGATACACGGCTTTAGTTAGCCTCGTTATCTCAGTCGCACAGCATAACACCTTTCGCACTACCACCACTTCCAAACGACTTCAATTTTTTCTCTAACGATCCTGGGGCTCGCAACGTCGACGACGGCTAGAACAAGCAAGGGACGTGGCCAACTATTCAAGAATTGCTGCAGCGCACTCACGGGTTAACCGCACCACGGTGTATGTCAGCAGATCTCGCTAGGTTTCCGGTCTTATCGTGTCGACGACCAGGATGAGCAAGCGACTCAGGAAACTCTGGAAGAATTACTTTCTCGTGCAGATTCGCTTTGCGCCGAGTTTGAGCAAGGCGCCGAAGCGCGTTACATCGAGAAGGCGATCACCCTTGATCGTGAAGCGCTCGCGATGTGCGCCCCCGGCCACCTCCTGCGAGCTTATAGTTTGAACAAGCTTTCATACCATCTCTGGCGGCGCTACCAACACTCGGTGGGATGGAGACCGTCGAGGAAGCTATCCTCCTCGAGCGGGAGGCTCTGGAGCTTCGCCCGCCGGGAAACGAAGACAGATCCACTTCTTTGTATCGCCTCGCGCTTCATCTCTATACTCGGTATGAGCAGCTCGGCCAAGCCGGGGATCTCAGCGAGGCCATTGACCTCAACAAACAAGCGCTGTTGTTTTGTCCCCCGGGGCACCCGAATCGGTCGAATGTCTTGTGCGACCTCTCCGTTTGCCTTGCCGGTCGATATGCACAGCTGGGTGGTGCAAATGATCTCAGTGACGCTATTGACCTTGCGCGAGAGGATCTGAAGCTTTATCCACCTGGGCAGCCAGAGAGGTCTACCTGCTTGAACAACCTCGCACTTCGTCTCAACGATCGGTACCTGCTACTGGGTGGACTGCAGGATCTTGATGAGACCATTGACCTCCACAGAGAGGCTTTAAGGCTTCGTCCACCAGGGCACCCTTGGCGGTCACACTCTCTCAACAACCTCGCAATTGGTCTCAACAACCGGTACCAGAAGCTCGGTATGGTAGAGGACCTTAGCGAATCCGTTGACCTCAACCGAGATACTCTGGAATTTCGTCCGCCAGGGCACCCATTACGGCCAAACTGTTTATACAACCTCGCAAATTGTCTCGGCGATCGGTACTGGAAGCTCGGTGCGGTAGAAGACCTCAGCGAGGCCGTTGACCTCTACAGAGAGGCTTTGAAACTTTTTCCTCCAGGGCACCCAACACGGCCAGGGTGTTTAAACAACCTCGCAAATCGTCTGAACGATCGATACTGGAAGCTCCGTCCAGTAGATGACGTCAGCGAGGCCATTGTCCTTCACAAAGAGGCTCTCGAGCTTCGTCCACCAGGGCACCCATTTCGGTCGCGGTCTTTAGGTGGCCTGGCCATTGACTTTTCAAGCCGGTATCGGCAGGTCGCACTTTTTGTTCAGCGTCATTCCATTTTGTGTTCATTTTCAACGTAGCTCCGCAGTGAAGGCGACAAAGGAAATATTTTCGCTTTACAATGAGCTGGCCTACGGTACCCAATTGATATCCTTTGATGATCTCTCTGTTGTGAAGGATTGGATCAGCGTAGCTGAAGAGTTCCATCATTCTTCGACCATTCTCGCATATCAAACAGCTCTCAGAACACTTGTTTAATTTGTTACAGCGCTCCCATCTTTACCCCAACATCTTACCATTCTCAGGGAACAATCGGCATCACTTGCAATTGATGCATTTTCAGCTTGTCTTCGTAACCAGTCCCCTGTGAGTGCTGTCGAAATGCTCGAACAAGGTCGTGCTCTCTCTTGGAACGAGCTAGGTCGCCTCCGTTCCCCACTTGACGATGTGATCGCATCTTGCTCAGAAGGGAGGGTGTTGGCAAATGGCTATACTCATCTGACCTCACTCATTCGTGATGCTCTCAACTCCGCTGGTGGAGACCAACATGATCGTATTTGGCAATTAAACGTGAAGCTGGCAGGGACAGTGTCCCAGATCCGCAAGGTGCCTGGTCTTTCTCGCTTCCGCCTCCCCTCACTTTTCTCCGACCTCCGTTGTGCAGCCCGTGATGGACCAGCGATTATCGTGAATGCGAGTCAATACGGCTGCGACGCGCTTATTGTCTCTGTTAACTGTGATCCTACCCACGTTCCGTTGTCGATCACGCAGGAGGATGTTCGACCACTGGTATCTGCCCTCGGAAGATTGACTGAGCGCGCAAAGAAGGACGAGGTTACGAGGGACTTGCAAGTATTCTTGCGAGACCTCTGGAACCAGGTTGTTTCCCCCATCGTTGGCTGCCTCCGTTCTACACTCGGATATCCTCTTCAATCACGCGTCTGGTGGTGTCCAACTGGCGAGTTCACCCTTCTGCCGCTACACGCTGCTGCGCCATATCGGAAGGACCAGAAGGGATTTTCAGATTTGTACATCTCATCGTATACTCCCACCCTGGGTGCACTCATTCGGGCTCGGCAAACCACTTCCTCGACGTCTGTATCTAGCCGGAAACATTTTGTTGCTGTCGGACAAGCGAACGCGAGCGGAACAAACAAACTCCAGTCCGTTGACACGGAGCTGGCGAACCTCGCACGGCGCATAGAAAGTCTCGCGACGTTCACCTCGATCGAGGGACAAGATTCGTCTATATCGAGGGTGACAGAGGAACCGGGAAAGAACGAGTGGGTACATCTCGCCTGCCATGGACTCCCAAACAAAAGTCACCCGTTCGAGTCCGCGTTCGCTCTCCAAGACGGACGGCTGACGATCCAGCGAATCAGCCAATTGGACTTGAAGCATGCCGAATTCGCGTACCTGTCGGCTTGTCACACGACGGTCGGATACGAAAAGAGCCCGGACGAGTCGCTTCACCTGGCGGCTGCGATGCAGTTTGCCGGGTTTCGATCGGTGATTGGGACGATGTGGGCGGTGGACGATGCGCAGGCGAACAAGATCACGTCCGTGTTTTACAAGCACGTGGTCGACGCGTCGGGTCGATTGGATCATACGCGAGCGGCGTATGCGTTGTGGAAGACGACGAGGTCGGTCAGGGCGCCCCTCGATCAACGGATTCTCTACGTGCATATTGGTGCCTAGTGCCTTATGCTTATGCTGTATACCTTGCCTCAATTTGTTTTCCTTGTGTAACTGCTTTCGATTATGCTATCATTCCTTTTGCGAACTCGGGTCAATGATATCGCATTTTTCTGGCTCATTACTTAGATCTGATGTAGATCTTTTGGAGTTATCGCAGTACTGCATGATATGGCCCGAGGAACGCCTACCACAAGACAAATCTGTCTATCACTCACATATTCTTGTCCCCGGCCGCGGATGTGTACATCATGTGAACCACCGGGACAATCAGGCGCCGCACTTTCCTCTCCCCGCTCCTCTCGGAGTCTGGTGCAAGTGCTGAAACAGCCCTTCCTGCGTCGCCTTGTAGTAATACTCACCATACACCCAAAAAAAAAAAGCACATCGTACCCGTCGCCTTCTTGCCCTCGACCAACTCAAATGCCTCTTCTCCTTGGCACTGCCGCAGATGCACCTCCAATACCGCCTCAAGCTCGCGCAGGATCACAGCCGCACGCTTGTGGGTCCGAGATTCGGCCAGGATGTCGCTCAGGTGCGCAAACATACCTGCAGCGCCACGCGTAGCGGCAGATTCTTGTATGGCGGCAGGGTGTGAGCCAGCTTCTTGACCGAACACTCCGAGCGGTGCGAGACAAAACGCAGCGTCGCGCCACTGCGTCCCCCGGTGAACATGTTGATAAAGCTTGTTCGCGATGGTGTTTCTTTTTTTTTTTTTTTCCGTTGCCGTCTGAGCCCGTGAGCCGGTTTTGAACTCTATTTTCGCGTTCTACTTGCTTAAGATGTCATCTAAAGGCCAAGCTTCAGGTGTGTCGTGAAATACTGGCGTGGAGGTTTCTCAAGTTTCAGTGAATGTCAAGTTGGCATCGGCAGGAAACACTATTACGTGGTGTCAATTTGTTCCGAAAAAGCAAGCACACGCCCTGGTATGTACATCGCCCCCAGCACTTTGCTGGCATCCAACGTGCTAGTAAAGTTGAGCATTTTCAACTTGAAGATTCCACCCTAACGTGATGATCATTGATGGTGTATCGTGCGCGATTCGTTGCGTACGGTGAATGCCAGCTGGTCAGCCCCTGACCCAGGTTCTAATGGCAGCCCTGCCTTATCTGACCTGCCTTTCAGGGATACAGGCGCCGGCATATCAGCCTCGCCTCGCACAGCAAGTTTGCTGTAACTCCATGTTTTCCAAGAAGCCCTATCGTGGCCTCTCTCGCAAGCTCGTGCTCGCTTTCGATGTCGGTACGACTTTCAGCGGGATTTCATATTGCATCCTCGATCCTGGAGAAGTTCCCAAAGTCCAGGGGGTCACGAAGTACGCCACAGCTCGCAAGGAAAAGGTTGCATCTGACATGTGTTTCGTCCAGATACCCTGCTCAAGAGCACATTGGTGGCGATAATAAGATACCGTCTATCCTGTACTATGACCGCGAGGGTGTCATGAGGGCTGCTGGTGCGGAAGCCCTGCAACCACAGATGATCGGGCAAGCGGAAAAAGAAGCTTGGGTAAAGCTCGAATGGTGAGTGCTGCAATCGTACTGTCGCTTTGTTCGCCGAGGTCGCCGCTAGGTGGAAGCTTCACTTGCGACCAAAGCATCTAGCATCGTCGCACGTCAAGGACGAAGACATTCCACCTCTTCCGCAGGGTAAAACCGCGCCCGAGGTTCTCGCGGATTTTCTTCGATATCTTTTTGCCTGCGCTCGCGACTACATCACTGCAAGCGGTATAACCTCGTGGAAATCTCTGGAGGACAATATCGAGTTCATACTTACCCACCCGAACGGATGGGAGGGGCCGCAACAGCAACAGATTCGTCGGGCCGCTGAAATGGCAGGGTTGGTTCCGCACGGCGAGGAGCATGCAAGTCGAATTCATCTCCTCACGGAGGGAGAAGCAAGCCTCCATTTTTGCGTCATCAACATGCTGGTCACCAACACGCTCGCGGATGTTCTCATTGCGCGAGCTGACGACGAGAACGAGGATGTTAGGGAGGAGCCGGAGCATCAAGGCATCGTCATTATCGACGCCGGAGGTGGTACAATCGACTTGAGTGCTTATTCGGTCAAACTATCCCCTCCGACGGAATTCAAAGAGGTCGCACCTGCCGAATGTAATGACGTGTGTCTGGGACGAGCGCTAGCCATCTCTGACACGTCGTCATGATAGGTCGACTTCAAGGTTCTGTCTTCGTCACGCAAAGAGCCCATGCATTTTTCAGGGGTATGTTTCACGATTCCGGTCGAGAGCTCTACTTGATCGGCCCTTTACCACAGCTAAACTTGCAAACTCGCCGTATGGATCGCCCGAGTTGGTCGAGCAAATGAAAGACATTTTCGACAAGAGTACGAAATTGAGGTTTCACGATCCCACAGCGCCACATATCATCAAGTTTGGGACTATGCGTGACAAAGATCCGGATAATGACATACGTTCCGGTCAGCTGAAATTGGCCGGGTAAGGAGAGCCCTGTTTGGCTCAGATGCCTAATATTGACTTTCTTTTTTTTTTTTAAAAAAAAGGGAAGATGTTGCCGAATTCTTTAGACCCTCTATAGACGCGATTGCAGATGCTTTTGAGAAGCAGCGACAAGCAGCAGCAAAGTTGAAGATTGAAGTCAAGGTGAGAGCGTCTTGGTATCACGACACGCATGTGACTTGATGGTTGTATGCAGTACGCATTTCTGGTGGGTGGATTTGCGGCCAGCGATTTCCTGTATTCGCGTCTACTGCAACATCCGGTATTTTCGGAGGTGAACTTATGCAGACCCTCGACGCAGGTGTATGTCTTTTCAGTAAGCTTGGGGTTTACTGATGAACACCAGCTACCCAGGAACAAGGCCGTTGCGGATGGCGCTGTGCTGTCGTACAATGATCCACTTGTCACATCGCGAACTTCAAGGTTTACGTATGGTGTAAAATGCAGTTGGTGCTACTATGCCTCTGACCCAGAACACCGCGAAAGAGAACACACCCAATTCACTGACGCTTCGGGTGTCATCATGATACCAAACAAATTCGATTCGATATTGAAAAGGGTCGGTGTTGATCGCTTGGTTCATGCGTAATCATCTCCTACAGATTACAACAGGAAACACAAGTTTGGGAGCAGCAAGAATTCCGTCGGTCATTTTGGAGGAACAGAAAATCTCGCTCCGAAGTGAACCGAGTGGAGGAGCACATTCTTGCATACAGAGGCGAGCTTCTCGATCCAGGTTGGGTGGACAAGGAACCTGGTAAGTTTGTGACGAAATGCCCGACGTACACTGCCAAGCATTTGTTAATTTTTGTGCACTACAGCACGCTTCACCCCGATGTGCGCCGTCGTTGCTGACACATCCAAGATTGCGGAAATGCTGGATGTCAGACAAGCACCCGATGGGGATACCTATTATCACCTGGATTATGACGTCGTTCTTTTGTTTGGTCTCACTGAGTTGAAGGCGCAGATTTGCTGGAGAGACAATGTATGTCTTGTGATTCGTGGTCATGATATGCTTTGTTCCTCATGACCTTCCAGGGCGTGGAGAAGAGGTATGACCTTGGTAGTGGACTGATACCCGCTAAGCTGAGACCACCAACAGAAGTCCCGCTTCGATTGTGTATGATGATTAGTTTTCATCCATATGTTCGATCACCTTGTACAGCTGGCGCATTTGCCTGTTTTTCTTGATTGTAGATTCGCATTCAAGTGTCATACCTCTCGTTCATTCAAGTTTCGTATATGGCTAGTAATATGGCCTGAACCTGCTTTCCCATCGAATCAGTGGCACGATTTTTACGAGCGAAAGACAACCTTTATTCGTAGTTCCGCACGGTATGCTTATCCATACACGTGCAGCAAAATTCCGTAGCAAAGGCTGTTGATGGGACTGCGTCCTCGCGATTAGATCTATCTATGGCATTTAGGAGGTGGCGTTTGTAGTGTGTAGGCAAACAGCAACCATTTCTTCTCGCTGCCTCCCCCCTCGCTCTTCCAATCCTCTCCGACCTGACCTCAGGTGTCGCCCATTGGCGCCTCACACCTTCTGAATCTCAACGACGGCCACAAAACGACATGTTGGTCCCTTTCCTTCCTGTGCTGAGAGGCCTTCCTGCTCGCCCTTATTGCTCTGGCAATGCCCAGCATTTGCTGCGGGACCCCGAGTCCGTATACATAGCTACGGAAGCTGTTCCCTCTCATCTCGGATCCAGTGAACCCAAAGTGGCACGACCGGAGCATTGCAATTGTTCGCCAGCAAACCCAACCAAATACCAGCCTATTTATAGCCTATAATTCACCCCATTTCACAGCCTTGCTTCAGCTGGCTAGTGGCCTCGAATTCCAACTAGTACTTATTGTACTTCACATTTAAGATTCCTGGGCCGAATCTTCACGCCAACAAAAGGCATGCATGATCCAAGATCCCCGTTCGCATACATGGCAGTTCCGCATGTGTGTCTCGTGTTCGACCTGTGACCGGTTCTTTTCTTTCAAGGACACATGTCTCCTGGGAAGCACAGCAATACTCCTTAACCCACCGCATGCCCCCCAAGGAACCATACCGTGGCCGCGCTCGCAAACTGGTGCTTGCTTTCGATGTTGGTACAACTTATAGTGGGATCTCATACTGCATACTCGATCCTGGAGAGGTTCCAAAGATCCTTGGCGTTGCGAGGTCGGGGAAATACCATATAGAGCTGAGGGGTGTGTGACGCTGACATGTGTATGGTTTAGATACCCTGCCCAAGAACATGTCGGGGGTGATAACAAGATACCGTCCATCCTGTACTATGATCGCGAGGGTACCATGAGAGCCGCTGGCGCTGAGGCGCTGCAAGAGCATATCATTGAACAGGCAGAAGAAGAAGACTGGGTCAGGCTCGAGTGGTGCGTCGAGATGAGAGACTGATACGATTCGATGTCTTGTTTACCGAGGTACCATCAGGTGGAAACTTCACTTGCGTACAAAACACCTGGCATCCTCGCACATCAAGGACGAAGATATCCCACCCCTTCCTCCTGGCAGAAGCGCCACTCAGGTTTTGGCTGACTTTCTACGCTATCTTTTTGCCTGTGCGCGAACCTACATCATCGAATCCCATGCCAGTGGCGCATCCTTGTGGAAGTCTATAGAAAGCAACATCGAGTTCGTTCTTACCCACCCTAATGGATGGGAAGGATCACAACAACAACAAATCCGTCATGCTGCTGATATCGCCGGGTTGGTTCCGAGCGGTGATGAGCATGCAGATCGGATTCACCTCCTTACGGAAGGAGAAGCAAGTCTTCACTTTTGCGTCACAAACGTGTTGAGCTCGGACTCTCTCGCGAATGTTCCTATTGCTCAGCCTGAAGACAGCGAGGAGGATTTTGCAGAAGAGCCGGAATACCAAGGCATCATCATCATTGATGCTGGGGGTGGAACCATCGATTTGAGTGCTTACTCCGTGAAACTATCTTCTCCGAGAGAATTCAAGGAGATCGCACCCGCCGAATGTAACCTGGTTCTTGGATGCATTTCAGCTCCGTTTAACGTGGTATCATTGTAGGTCGTCTTCAAGGTTCTGTGTTTGTCACGCAAAGAGCGCATGCATATCTCAAAGGTACCCTGGTCGACTTTCTCCGTTTTAATTTATTCCCACCTTCTTATCTCGTTCTCCCACAGCTAAATTGGCTAATTCGCGATATGGATCGCCTGATATGGTACAGCAAATGAAGGATGTCTTTGACAAGACTACAAAACTGAGGTTCCGTGACGCCAACGGTCCACAATACATCAAGTTTGGGACCATACGTGACAAAGATCCAGAATACGATATCCGCTCTGGGCAACTCAAGCTAGCCGGGTTAGTAGTTCCTTACATTGAACCTATTTTACTGACTTACAGTCGAACAGAGAAGAGGTCGCAGAGTTCTTTGAACCTTCCATTGAGGCAATTGCCGATGCTTTCGAGAAACAGCAGAAAGCGGCAAGAGAACTGAAGGTCGATATCAAGGTAAGCTGAATCTAGTATAGCGCTTCGCGTGATTTTCGATGCCCCTATATAGCATGCGTTCCTGGTCGGTGGATTTTCTGCCAGTGATTTCTTGTACGGGCGCCTTCAACAGCATCCGGTGTTTTCGGACGTGAATTTGTGCAGGCCTTCCAGTCAGGCGTATGTCGTGACTAGTTTCACGTTGGCTAAATTTCATGTGCTCTTCAGAAACAAAGCGGTTGCTGATGGTGCTGCTCTATCCTACAATGATCCGCTCGTCACTTCGCGAACATCCAGGTTCACGTATGGTGCAAGATGTAGCACGCGATACAATCACATGTATCCAGATCATCGAAAGAGAGAACACACCAAATACACCAATCTAGCGGGAAACGTGATGATCCCAAACTCGTTCAAATCGATTCTGAAGAGGGTCCGTAACCGGGCGCTGCTTAAATGACCACATTTCATCTAATCGACGACAGGGGGTGCAAGTCTCTGAGCAGCAAGAATTCCGCTGGCCATTTCATAAGACTAAAAGTTCGCGCTCCGAGTTGAGCGAAATCAAAACCTCCATTCTTGCGTACAGAGGTGAGGTTTTTGAACCGCGTTGGACGGACACGAAACCCGGTAAGTTTGGCGACAAAGAAACGTACACTATTATTGATGGTCTCTGAAGAATGCTTCACCACGGTGTGTCATGTATCCGCTGACACCTCCAAAATAGCGAACCGTCTCTCTCCAAATGAAGCTCCCGACGGAGATACCTACTATCGTCTACACTATGACATCGTCCTTCTATTTGGTCTCACAGAATTGAAAGCGTTGATTAGCTGGAAGGAGAAGGTGCGCCTCATGTTTGATTCGCGTTAGAGATCACGAGTTTCACTACCTGTATGGTATTCTAGGGCGTGGAAATGAGGTACGTGGAACAGAGGGGGTCCCTGCCGCCGACTGCTAACCCAAGAACGCTAACAGAAGTCCCGCCTCCATCGTGTATGATGATTAATTGCACATACCGTCGTAAAATTTTCAGTATGAATCTGTCTGTTTGTTTTGTATGAGTATCAAGCCGGACTTGTCTCTGCGAACTCCCTCGGCTGACCATGTAGTGCTTACTGTCGTCGTCATTGAATAGGGTTCCTTAAGGTAGAAAACAGCCGTTCAACGGCCGCTTTGGGTGCCATTGATCCATTTCGCCATGTCTAATTCCGCTTTGTTCCCGTATATTACCCCGTTTTGAAGCCACTGTCGAGGTTTGAACTTGATCGCAGTCGATGAGTGAATAATAATAGCTACCTTTCTTCAATCCAATCATGGCTCACCCAGTCTCAGCGCCAGCGGCTTGCAGAGATGCTATCAAAGTCATATAACATCGCCATCATTGCGGAATTTTATAGTCCGGCAACACCCTCCCCTCTATGATGTTAATTTTGCACATTTAATCCGCCGCGTTTTTTTGGTAGTTTCGCCGCGTTTTCAGGTAATCCCGCCGCGTTTTTTGAGTGGTCCCGCCGCGTTTATTTATGGAGGCTCAAACGAACGAACTCCGTACACAAAGTAGTCAAGTAGCACACATTAATCGGACCTGGCACGCGCAAAGTAAGACTCAAAATAAAATAGAAGAAAACTACATATGTAATGCATGATTGTGAGTTAGTGACGGTAATCGGGCCCCCCATCATGTTAGTTCCAGCACCCTCGACTGACATTGTGGTTGGGTGGTGGGTGAGCAGTTGAGGCGCCCCGTCGTCACGGTGGTAAGTAGCAGGGCCATCACGGCGCCCACACCCGCCATGTGATCGGTCATGGCACCCTTGCTCGTCGTCGTGCCGGTCGCGACTCCCACGCGTCATCGTGGTTGGATGGTGGGCGGGCAGTTCCAGCGCCCTCGCCCTCGTGGTGATGTTGGTGGTGGTGGTGTGGTCGGTCATCCGTGCGAAGTTTCTGCACAGGTCACAAATGCGTGACTCGTGACAGACCGGCAAGTCACATCGTGCACGGATCGTTTTTCTATTTTATCTTGAGTCTTGCTTCGCGCGTGCCAGGCTTGTCCGATTAACGTGTGCTACTCGACTACTTTGTGTACGGAATCTTGGTTCGTTTAAGCCTCCATAAATAAACGCGGCGAGACCATTGAAAAACGCGGCGGGATTACCCGAAAACGCGGCGGATTAAATGTGCAAAATTAACATCATAGTCACGCCGCTCGCTGCTGAGTTTTACCACTTCGGATCAGGCGGGAAAGAAGATTTGATGGTCCGCTGGCGACAAGTACATATGAGTGTTGTTACTGCTATCGACAACCACGACCGTCAGGTATACTCGTCAAGGTGGAGGTCATTTTGTACAATTGTGCGCGGCAGGCACGGTGGGTCTCTGAGGCCCTGCCTTTCAGGGATATGGCTGTCCTTGGCAGTCTCGTATCGCGTACAGCAACCTCGTGAAGTCACCTCATGCTTTCCAAGGAACCATACCGTGGGCTGTCGCGCAAGCTGGTGCTCGCTTTCGACGTCGGGACAACTTTCAGTGGGATTTCATACTGCATCCTCGATCCTGGGGAGATTCCCAAAGTCCAGGGGGTCAAAAAGTATGCCATGACTTGCAAGAAAAAGGTTGAATTTGACATGTTTCTCGTCCAGATACCCTGCTCAAGAGCACGTTGGGGGCGACAACAAGATACCGTCCGTTCTGTACTATGACCGTGATGGCGTCATGAGAGCCGCTGGTGCTGAGGCGTTGCAAGAACATACCCTTGACCAAGCAGAAGAGGAGAATTGGGTCAGGGTTGAGTGGTGAGTTCAGAAAAGTACGTTCTCTACCGTTATTTTAGGAATATTTCAGGTGGAAGCTCCATTTGCGAACAAAGCACCTGGCCTCATCACACATCAAAGACGAAGATATTCCCCCACTTCCCCAGGGTAAAGACGCCATCCAGGTCCTCGCTGATTTTCTGCGCTATCTTCTCGCCTGTGCGCGAGAGTATATCGCCGAATCTCATGCCGGTGGTGCTTCCGTGTGGAAGTCCGCAGAGAGCAGTATTGAATTCGTTCTCACTCATCCGAATGGATGGGAGGGTCTGCAACAACAACAGATCCGTCGTGCTGCTGTAATTGCCGAGTTGGTCCCGGACGACGAGAAGCACGCGGATCGAATCCACCTGTTGACAGAAGGCGAAGCGAGCCTTCACTTCTGTGTTACACACTTGTTGGCTTCGGACGAGCTGTCAGGCCTTCCTATTCCCCGACCTGGTCCACCTGAAGAGGACGTCGAGGAGGAGGAGGAGGAGGAGGAGGAGGACTATAGAGGAGTTGTCATTATCGATGCCGGAGGAGGTACACTCGATTTGAGTGCTTACTCGGTAAAGCTATCCTCTCCGCGAGAATACAAGGAGATCGCACCCGCAGAATGTAAGACGTTTTGCTGCGAAGATCCAACATCTTTCTCATGCGATTGACAGGCCATCTTCAAGGGTCGGTATTTGTCACCCAGAGAGCCCATGCGTTTCTCAAGGGTACGTACTTTTTGTTACCCCGGCCTCGTGTCTCATTACATCGTGGAACAGCAAAGCTTGCCAACTCGCGATATGGCTCCACTGACCTCGTCAAACAAATAAGAAATGTTTTTGATAAAACTACGAAGCTGAGGTTCTGCGACTCCAGTGCCCCACAATACATCAGGTTCGGGACTGTATGCGACAAAGACCCTGAACACGACATTCGTTCTGGTCAACTCAAGATAGCCGGGTGTGTGGCGTTCTTTCATCTGACTGTTCTCACTGACCTGTGTGCATGTAGGAAAGATGTCGCAAATTTATTTGAACCTTCTGTAGACGCGATTGTGGATGCTTTCAAGAGACAGCAACGAGCAGCAAAAAGGTTCGGGATCGAAATTAAAGTAAGAGGACTCTGGCACTGTTCTTCGCACGTGGCTTAATTGTCTATAGCATGCTTTTCTAGTTGGTGGCTTTGCGGCCAGCGATTTCTTATACTGTCGTCTTCAACAACACCCGGCATTTTCAGATGTAAATTTGTGTAGACCTTCGAGCCTGGCGTATGTACCAGTTCAACCGTATTGGCTGGCGCTGACGGCCTGTTTAGCAACAAGGCTGTCGCGGACGGCGCCGTACTCTCTTACAATGAACCATTGGTCACTTCCCGGACTTCGAGGTTCACTTATGGTGCAGAATGTGGGATACCATACATTGCTTCCGATCTGGAACACCAAAAGAGGGAACACGCGACATACATCGACGAAGCGGGAAACAAAGTGACACCGAACGCATTCAGATCAATATTATTAAAAGTCTGCTAACCATCGTTTCTTGAACGACCATTGACGCCTGACTCGGTCCAACAGGGAGAGCAAATTTCGGAGGAAGATGAGTTCTACCAACGGTTTTATATCATTGGAAATGTGCGCTCCGAATTTGCCACAGTCGTGGTAACCATCCTCGCGTACAGGGGTGAACTTTTGAATCCCCTTTGGACGGACGAGGAACCCAGTAAGCTGCAAAAAAGTGGCCAATATGCACTGCTAACCAACCGTTCTCAACAAGAACGTTTTATTCCGATGTGCTACATAATTGCTGACACCTCTAGGATTGCACAATCTCTGCGCCCCAGAAGAGCTCCTGATGGGAGTTCCTATTACCACCTGGACTTTGAGGTTGTCCTCCTGTTTGGTCTCACAGAGCTGAAAGCGCAGATTTGCTGGTTTGAAGGTGTATGTCTTGTGTCTGTTTCATGTGTAACTGTATCTGATTCTTACATGACATTCCAGGGTGTGGAGAAGAGGTACGTTCCAGTTAGGTAGCGAGTCAGATTCAGTCTGCTAACCTCGGAGCGAACAACAGAAGTGCTGCTTCCCTTATTTATGATGACTAGTTACAGTGTGCTAATATGATCTCTGTGATACTTTTGATGTATTTATGCATGCACTTGTTTCTGGATAACGCTTGTCTGCTAGTAAACATCTATCAGGAGTAGCATACCATACAGTTCCAGACCAGGGAGATTGGGCATGGTACCAAGACTCAGCCTGGCAACCTCAGAGTCAGCACATTGACTCAGAGATGTCATGTGCAGGCATTGCCCCCATATTTTCCCATGAGTTATGGGGGTGACAGAACCTTGCCAAGCAAGGTAGTCTGCCAACAGGACCTGCTTGGACCTACTCAGACCAGGTGTGGGTGATGATATTTACCAATGTTATTGTTGAAACCAGATGGTCCATTGTACATCAATTATAGACTGGTGACCAGTCTACATCAATTAGTACAGCATGTTGCAGAACAATAGAGTGCTTCCAAAAATAGAGATGTTCAGAGTTTGAAGCTGAGAAGTTCTTGGCATGAAGTTTGCCACTGTGGCCATCATGTGCCATTGTTGCTTCAGCCCATCATCCATGCCTTGGGATCATCACCCAACTTCCTGTGTCAAGCAGCTGGTGTTGAGATTGTAGCATGATCACATGATACAAGATCACCTGACTTCATAGAATGTCAGAGAATGTTCCAGAATCCTCTATAGGATCAAGTCGGAAGACTTAGGAACAAACCAGAATCTGTAGGATCAAACTGGGTTACAAATCATGCTTACACATACTGACACTGTCATATTTGAAATAGAGAGCTTTATGCTATTGGATAGAACATGATAGAATGTTGTGGAATGTACTAGAATGATTAGTCATTCATTTACTGTAGTAAACACATACAAACATCCTAGCATGTATATAAGGAGGGCTGTAGGCCCATCCTTTCTTTCTTCAGTTCCCTCATGAGGTCAATCCCCTCACGACAACTGAAGTAGTTCAATACTACTATCTTACTCTTGTCACACTACCCCTGCTTCATAGCAGAGACCTTTGCTTGTCCAAAGTAGTGCTCTTGTGTATTCCTAGTAAGTCTCTCCCACTAGAGATTTCTTCCTCACTGTTGCGCCATGCTGCTATCAAGCAACAAGCCCCAGCTCAGTTATTTTGTTTGAGATACCACTACTATCTAAAAAGGTTATGAGCCCCACTTAGCTTAGCTAGCAGAGACATTTATCATTTCTGCTCATACATCCACACAAGCAGTTACAGGAAGTTTTCTGGAGATTGTCATGCTTTGGTGTCATTTTATGCTTGGCCAGCCATGCCACCATCACCCATCAGCCACAACATGAGAGTTTGGACTGCATGTATCCATTACATCTGCGAATGCTTCTTGATTATATATCAGGCATTGCGGAACAGAGTATACATCTTAAATGATGGACAACTCTGCATTATTTGCATTCTTGGTGGTGCTCTCACTGTCAGGATCATTGGGTCTATGTTCTATCTGTCACTCAGACAGTTTGATTGTGTACTGAACTTATCATACACAGATCGAAATGTAAATGAACAGAACCCAATTTTTGCTCCTGCACCTCCACTGGCACCTTTGCCAAGTCCACTGCAGTACAGTCCAACTGTACCAGATCCACCATTTATCCCTCCAAGGCCTGCTACTCCAGCACCCTTGAAACCTATCCTGGTGAGAACACCTCTGCAATGCAGAGAGACTATCCCAAGACTGGTTGACTCATGATTAGTTGAACCAGGTATACTCTTTCAAATCCCTTGCCCTATTTGTAGAGGTGGGATCGAAAGAGAAGAAGTTCACTGTCATGGTGAGAGGAACTATGTTAGGGTTTCTGGCCCTGCTGATGGACCTGAGGTCATTCCATTTCCTATAATCCAATCCTACAATCAAGACACTTCATCATCAGACAACATACGTAATAATCATCAGCAGAATTCAGGACCACCTTATGGACTTCTTGCATCAGCTCTAGAGTGAGCAAGAGAATATCTGTCCAGGAACTCACTGTTATGCTTGGTCTGGGTAGGAACGAGCATAGGCTCAAAGAACTAGAATGTGGGGTCAAGGGTTCAAGGTAATGATGTAAGACTTGCCACACAGGGTCAAGGGTTCTGTCTGCTAGGATGTATAGCAGATGGTTCAAGGATAAGTCTGCCTACCGACAAGGTAGCAGCGAGTTACGGTGAGGGGATCAAAAGGGAATGAGGTAGATTGAGCAGAACTAAGCTAGAGTACAAGGGATGAAGTACCTAGGCTTATATGCTGCATCATGGAATGTCATAGAAGGTTGTGGAACAACTATGACTAAGCAAGGAAAGTTTGAAAAGAAAGAGAAGAAATGATAACAGAGATAAGGGTGTGCAACGAACATGTTGTATGTTCTAGAGCACTCTATTGAAGTAGAAGCATCGGGTAAGGCCAATGTAGGTAAGCAACAAAGACAAGGAGGAGAAAGAATAGGGGCGAGTCATAACACTCACCTCCCAGTTCTACCTCCTTGAATTCACCACCTGACCTTATTGAACATGTCCCTCTCCCCCATCCTCTCAGAAATCTACAATCAGATCGCCATATCATCTCCGACTCTAGAGCTACCAGCTCAACTTGAGTCAATACAGCTAGCGAGTCCAGGGACATTCATCCCTCACCATCCTTGCCAACTGCTGGCAACCCTTTTTGAAATGGATCACTATCCTCATCTACCAGAGCAAACTCAGGCTCCATCTCCTCTTGCTCTTCAAGCTCCTTTGGTCTCAGATCTAGACACACCTCAGCTTATATACCTCCCATCTGGGTCCCTACCTGAGACAGCTCCACTGGACATCAGGTCAATGATCCAGTTGGAACTGACAGGCTGGGAGAGATCAGACCTTTTCAGAGTGCCTCCTCTAACAGAGAGAGACACCATTCACCTACACAGGAAACAAATGAGAGAAGCTGGAATACAGAGACCAGACATGGCCTGCATGCCACTCCATCCAGGAGTGTGCACAACTCTAGAAACCCTTCTCCCACAGGGACAAGGACCAATATGACACCTGGAGGATCTTCTTTAGGTTCTTTTGAGGATAGAGGATGATGATCTCATCAAGTCCGCTTTGAAAATTCACATGACATGGAGATTGATACAGAGGGCACAAATGACTATGCCCAATGACGACAACAGCTTCAAAGCCATACTCTGGGGGATTCTTTATGACTTCAATATGCCAATGGGGACAGTAATGGACCAAACCCTTCCACCCTCAGTTATTTCACAATATCAGAGCATAATGTTTTATCATGCCCAACCACTTCACCACCTCTCGACACAGCTTTGTGAGGTCTGCCACATAGAAGTAGTTCCTCATCAGTGCATCCAGAGAGCAATGCAGCCCTGGTACCTGATGTACCAATCATGGATCGAATCACAAGGAATCAACTTCCAAGGAGTCATCGAACTCATTTCGTCATCTCCACAAGTAGTTCTTCCTCATCAGATTCCTCCAATTGAATCGAGATTCTCTCTTTCCATCAACAGCCTCTTTTGCCTTGGTGAGACCCTAGCTTCCATCTATAAAGCTGCCGGCTGGGCTTTCCCATCCAAGACCTACAAGGATTCGAAAAAGAACTACATGGTACAATCACAGGGCTATGAAATCTTCCAGTGCAATATCTTTCTGCCGAGACATTACGAGAACTACTTGCTGGTAAAGTCTACTTACCCAAACCAGCAACATCACAAATATCTATGGACATGTTATGCAGAGTTTAGGAGTGGAGACATTGGCTATCACCAATGGAAAGGGATAGACATCCAGGTTTGGAACAGGATCACAGATATGGAGGCTAGAAGGAAATTCATGGAAGCACCTTCTGACTTGCCTTTAGGCAAACTTTGTGCCAAGGTACTTCACCTTTGATGCACCATACTCACTGTGATGAGTAACAAACATGAGCAAATCATTTTTGATGTACTTGCAGGGAGATACACAAGGCCTAAGAGAAAGGCTGCAGAAGAGGGTGAGTGTAGATGGAGAGCTGAAAGCTCTGGGGAGAAACAATGCTGCCTTTAATCATTTCCTACTCCATTTGGTTCCTGACCATTGGCCCCTTGGACAACTACACAAAAAGTCATATAACAGTAAAATGATGGACTTTTACCTATCTTTTCTGGACTGGCACTATAGCCTTTACAGACATTTTCTTAAGGAGTTTCCCTGCTGATACCATACTCATATGGATCAAGAACTATTCTTCCAGGGACACCATCTTACTCCTTCCATCCAGAACCCACACTACTTCAAGTACTTCTGGTTTACATCCTTCGAGTGACACACTTCGAACCCTTTACCCTCTTGGTATACACCAAAAGGAGATGATGATGAACCTTTTACAAAGCTCGAAAGAAAGTTATATTGGGATAGAAAAATCAAAGCAGCAGCATACAGGCGACAGCTGCAAAGGGATAAACAGGACATTATGCAGATTGGATCTTTTGGCAATCTTGAAATGACAATTCCAAAGGCTCAATGAGCTCACAGTGCTATTCACACTTTATTCATTGGTTACATTCATGAACATCTGTTTGACACACTATTTACAGACATTCACCTCTTTCTATAAGCATCCAAGATGACTGCTCACACCATTACTGTATCTGAAGACTTTAAGGTGGACAACACCTTACTTACCCACATTCAAACACTCAAAGGCCATTCCAACTACGTCATGTGGTCAACATGCATTCAATTGATCCTCCAATCCCTTTCTATTGGGGGTTGGATCGATGGCACCATCACACATGCTCTAACCACTGCTGGTGATCAAACCAAGTGGGAAGCCATCGACAAAAGGATTGTTGGGATCATATCCCAAACCTTGGGTGATAACCTTGTCCACCACATAACATTTATGTACAATGTGACACACGACTCTTTGGCTCTTGGACTTTGGAACCACCTTGCTTCTCTATTTGCTTCTTGTGGTCTATCTGGCCAGTTTTACTTATTCTCACAGTGCATGCACACCAGCATACACACTAGAACAGCTGCAGAAGATATTAACCACATTACCTCCCTTTTCAAACAGATGACCCAGGCTGGTCTTACCATGCCTGAGAGCTTCAAAGCAATGTTCCTGTTAACACACTTACCATCTGACTACTCTGCCTTCTGTACCACCATTGCTGAAACTGTTGCCATGGCCAACTTTATGCCAGACAACATTACCAGAAAGATCCTTTCCGAGATAGACCTCCACAGATCTAGAATCCCTCTATCCATGAGAATACACAATGTGGAACAGAACAAAGTGAGTGGTGCCATTCATACAAATGTAATCAAGAAAGAACCTCCACGTGCTAACCCTTGGAAAACCAAGACCAGTACACATAGAACCAGCTTGAATCGATGTGGTTGATGCCAAGGCTTTGTTCCTTATAGAGGACAAGGTGGAAGCAACACTAATGGCTTCCACAACCGCTCTGGTTTTGAGAAAAGGCAGAACTGTCCTAAAACAGGAGGACAAGACAAAGGGAAGGGCAAAGCCCAATCACACAAAGTAATCGGTGATGGTTTTGCATACACTGTCACATTAGATGTCAAGACTGATGAGAATATGGCAATAAAACCAGAGTTGAACCAGGTTTCCTCCAAGAACACTTATGAACCAAGTGAACAATGGCCAGAAGGTCAGTTCAACCCAAACTACAGTATGACTACTAAGTCATACTGGGCCAACTCCATCACTCCTGAAGACTGTGAAATGTATGGCACAGTTACTGAAGGAACCAATTGGAACACTTGGCAAGAAGGTGAGAGTATTGTGATTGATACTGGTATGGATATTGGAAGCCTGTATTCCTTTCATCCCCATGCAAACTCACTCTGATTGCATAGAACCACAAGCATCAACAAGTCATCAAATGCTTCTGGATTCAATGATCCAAGACCTATCTTTTTCCCCTTATGTGTCACCACCAACTCCATCTCCTATCCTACCTATTCAGAAGGACATCAAGGAACAACCTCAGGAGACAGTCAAGATATGCCAACCAGCTTATCCAGCTTGGGTTGAGAGATATGTGGCTCCACACATCAAAGACCCCATCCCTAGGGATGAGACACCTACACCAACACCTAAAGGGAGAAAGAATAAGAAAGGAAAAGGCAAGGACAAATCTCATACTTTTACTATTGGTGGACTTGTTTTGGACACATGACATTTTTCTTCTCTGGACACTTTACCTTCTCATAATCCACCCTTGGAGTTTCCACTTCACCCTATGTACTGCGTATCGGCACTAGGAGAGAACTAGAGGAATTACCTCAGCAACATTCTTACAAGGGTGTTGTACCAGGTACTATACCTGAGACTACTGCTCCTGCTACATCTCCTTTCCATTCTTATAATGAGGCAGTACAAGAAGATCATAGTAACTACTATGGAGACATAGTTTACAACAAAGAGACCAATGAATACTTGTGCTACTATATCGGGTTGACAACCCAGATGACCAGTGCTAATCACACTGAAGTGAATAATGACTTTTTGTGTACTCACTGGATGATTGATAGTGGATGTACAGACCACTTATTACCATTTTTGGATGATTTTGTGAATCTTGGTGTTCACACTAGAATGGCATCTGTTGCGAATGGCAATAAGGTTTCCATGCACAGACCAGGAACTGTCCTTGTGCAACAAGTAGGAAACTCACATCCAGTTATTACATTGGAAGATGTATGGTATGCTCCACAAGCATCTCATCAACTTTTGTCAGTACCATCACTTCTAAACCATGGCTATCGCTGTGAGAGTATGCACTTGGGTACATGTATATGGAACAATGAAGGATGCTGGGTAATAGATGCTGTGGCACTATCACTGGCTAATAACCTCCATTGGTTTAGGTCTTATCATATCAATCCGATGAAGTCTTCTCAGAAGTTGGTTAATGCCTTCATGTCAAAGAACAATGATTTCTCATTGTGGCATCAACATTTGGGACATTCTTCCAGACAAGCCATAATCAAATCCCATGAACACTTGACTGGTATACCTCTTATCAAGGAACCTTGTGACATCCCAAGATGTAAAGGATGTGCACTTGGTAAAATGCCAGATTGCCCTTTTCCTGCTTCAGAAAAGAGAACCACTTGACCTTTAGTGCTTGTCCATACAGATCTAATGGGTCCAATGCTGGTTGAATCATGCACATGTGCACAGTATATTCTTACTTTCATTGATGACTTTAGCAGATATGCTTTATTATCATTCTTGTGGGTCAAGTCTGATGTTTTCCAGCATTTCCAAAACATGGTTGCTTGGGCAGAAACTTTTACTGCTCATTCCCTTACCTCTGTATGTTTGGACCAAGGAGGAGAATTTACAAGTCACCAGTTTCATGTGCTCCTTTCATCCAGAGGGATTATACATCAAACTTCTGCACCTCATACTCCTCAGCAAAACAGTTGAGCAGAGAGATTTAATCACACCATCATGGAAAAAGCTGAGAGCATGCAACAACATGCTTGCTTACCTAAAGCATTTTGGCAAAGCACAGCTGAAACTGCAATACATCTGTATAACAGACAACCAATATGTCGTCATGATTGGAAGACTCCCATAGAGATATTCTCTGGGAAGAAACCAGACACCTCATACTTCAGAGTATTTGGTTGTCAGGCATATGTGTTTATATCTCCAGAAGAAAGGCCAGATAAGCTCTTACCAAAATCTGAAGAGATGACGTTCATAGGGTATGAACCTAACACCAAAGGTTGGCAGTTTTGGTCAAGGAAACAACAACATGTTGTAGTTTCCACACATGCCATTTTTGATGAAACTCATTTTCCACACTGTTCCATAGAGCAAACAGACAAACCTACCCCTATTCCTATTGAAGATAACGACCATCTGGAAGAGGAATCCTTACTACCAGCAGTTCCTCATGCATCACAAGATGACAGACCGGAATACACTTATGTTCCAGTGCCAATGCCAGGAAGACCTCTTCCTGAGAACCATTGCACACCACCTAGCACAGCCAGAGACCACACACCTGATAGCGATCAGGATGATCCATATGACTGGGACTGGGGAGACTTTACAGATTCTCCACAACCTCCATCTTCACCCATGTCACCTGTTAAAGAGCAATCACCTTTTAGGGTTTCACCTATGAGACCTGGAGTCATCCATCACAGACCAGAAACAGGACATCAAAGTTCCATCTCAGATCAACATCAACACAAAAGGAAGCTCATTTCGGATTCACCATTCACATCTCCACCGTCATCCTTTGATGAACCAGTTTGAAAGATTCTGATACAGAAACCAATCAATTGGCTACCACCCAGGCAGAAATCAGGAGTCAATCTACCTGAATTTTGTGCTCTACTGCATCACTATCATCCTTTGCAAGAACCATGATCTTCATTTAGACCACCTATTGATCAATGAAGATCACAAAGAATTCCTCAACCTCACATATTGCCTGATAGCGCATATGGAGAGAGACCACTTGTACAAATCAAGAGAGAAATAGAGCAAGGACTGGAATCCATTCAGGAGGAGCCAATACCATCATCACCAATGAAAGAAAGCATTGCACCTGCTAACCAAGCAGAGGAAGAAACTCATCCCACAAACAAGGAAGGTCTTTCAGACCTTTATAGCAACAAATGGATCAACCATCATTTGACAGCAGCATTAAGTCCATCAGACTGGACACTACCAAAGACATTCAGGGACATTGCACGTTTACCCCGAGAACAAGCTAGTGCTTGATACAATGCCTGCAATGATGAGATAAAATCCCTAAAGGAACGAAATGTTTGGACTTTGGTTGATTTACCAAAAGGTCATGTACCTGTGAAAGGTAGATGAGTACTTGCCATTCGTCCAGGCAACAGAGTCAAAGCACAATACATTGCTAAAGGCTTTACTCAAATCTTTGGAATAGACTATGAAGAAACAT